>PVJL010004748.1:13148-113707 GCA_004026885.1 Lyroderma lyra | reverse complement strand
GGTAGCTGTAGTGAGAAGTGAGAGGGACTCTGATTGTTACCAAGTCAATGTGTGTGTATAATGTATTATCTCCAAGGTATGCATCTGCATAAGTTATAGAAGAATACATTCATTTTGCTTGAAGTCTGTTTTAGCAGGAGAGAAACAATTCTGGGAAAAACATCTGATTAGAAACTTGGTCAACAACTTACAAGAGGTGATGGTATTTGTGATATGCTGGGTGGCATTTTGGGGCAAATTTTAGAAACTGAAAAGTGATAAGGCAATACAAACTTTCATCCAATGACATAAAATAACACTTGAAATTTAATTATATAAATCATTTCAATGTGACATTAGAACAACTTTTGTTAGAATTCAAAGGAACTCTATAACTAACTGTAATTCTGTATTACCCAAACAAGAAGTTGAAGGTTATATTTATTTGAATGGTGTTATTTTGGTAACATGCAAGCATAATTCTTTCTCTTCTACCCTTTTCCAACCTTGAGAGGAAAAGTGCATAGGATGTACAGTGTCACTCTTTATAGCAATACATAAAATTATTAGTTACACATCCCTGGGAAAAACTCAGGAGCCTCGAGTTCTCATCAAGGTTTTTGATTAGTGTGGTCTGTCACTTCACTTTCTAGCCTTCAGTTTTCTCCTCTATCAAAAATGTATAATTCTTTCTTTACCTTTCATAAGAATTTAAAGTTATTCTATATCAATTATTTCTCTATATGATCACAAAATTTCTGTGAGGTACAAGGTCTGACAATTAAGTTCATGAACTCATTCTAGAATAAGTGCTACATACCTCATTGCTGAATATCACTACAGTTACCATCAAAGAACTCCACTTAGAAAACTATACACCAATGCCAGCATCTAGTCCACCTTTCAAAGCCATTTTGGAACTCTTTTTCTGAAATGATCATCAGAACTGTTGTTATATTTCCCTTGATGTCCTGAATGTCATTAAAATGTCTTCCTTTCAATATTTTCTTTATCTTTTGGTAAAGAAAAAAGTCACTGGGGACCAGACCAGATGAGTAGGAAGAGTGTCCCAATGCAGTTATTTGTTTAGTAGCTGAAAACTTTCTCATAGACAGTGCCATGTAAGCTGGTACTTTGCTGTGATGCAAGAGCCATGAGTTGTTGGTGAAAAGTTCAGGTTGCTTTTGTCTAACATTCTCATGCAGACTTTTCAGCATTTCCAAATAGTAAAGTTTGGTTAACTGTTTGTCCAGTTAGTACAAATTCATAATAAACAATCCCTCTGATATAAAAAAATTAGAAACATTGTTATGACTCTTGATATGGACTGATAGAAATTCTTTGGTCATGAGAATTGGCTGAATTACATTGTGCACTTTGACACTTTGTTTCACTATTGTATTGATATGATACACTTATGTTTCATCACCAGTGATGACACAGCCCTAAACATCGCCTTGCCTCGCCAAAAGATCTAGGCAAACTTAGACTCTCTTTTGCTTTAGTTCATCAGTGAACTCCTTTGAGATAATTTTTGCACACACCTTTCTCATGCCAAGATTTTCAGTTAAGATTTTCCTAACTGTTTCTCTATCAATGTTTTCATGGTCTGCTCTTTCTCACAGTCAACTGACAATTTTGATGCACAATTAGACAAATTTTTGCTTTTTTTTTAGATCAGCTTCTCACTGGCTGCTCTGATCTTTCTTCATCAATGAAGGTCTTCCCCCTCAGAAAAATGTTTAACCCATTTGTACACTGCCATTTTCTTCATGGCATTATCCTCATAAACTTGAATATGTCCCTGATTTCACTTCCACTCTTGCCAAGTTTAAGAAATAATTTAATATGTGTTCATTGCTCTAATTCAAGCACCAAGATTCTCATGATGGCACACAAAAACATGCAACAACAATAATCAATTCCACTCAGTGAGACACTGTCACATGTTTACACAAATACAGCTGTGAAACACAAATATATCAAGGTTATGAAATGTTACTGAGTTTTTCTGTACTGTACTGTCAACGTAAGCACATAGTGGCAAGTTCATGAACTTACTTGTCATAGATCAGTTCTACACCAAAGAATAGAGATATTCCAGAAAAAGAGAGCAGTCTTAATCTAAGTCTTCTATTTAGACATATATCTGCCTTAAACTTACCATACAACTTAGACTACAGTTTAGATAATTGGTATTGGCATAGGTTAGCTATTGTCAGAGAGGGAGAAGAATGTTATTTAGGATATTGTGGTAACTCAGAAGTAGATTTGGGACTTTTTCTCACCATAAAATGTGTCAGGAAAATATGTGTTCAATATTCAAGATAAATTTATTGACACACAGGGCTATTTGACCTAAATAGAAAAGCTGTTGTTATTTAGGCTTCAGAACTACTCTTGTTAGTCACGTGTGAAAATTTAAATTAACTAAAATTAAATAAAATAAACAATTCAGTCTCTCAATCACACTAACCATATTTCAAGTGCTCAATAACCACACGTGGCCAGTATTTACCATATCAAATGACACAGAAACAGGGAACATTTCTATAATCACAGGACATTCTATTGGATAGCACTAATTTGAGGTAATAGCTAACCAAGAACAGTGACTGGAACAATACATTTATTTTAATAATTGTTTTCTTTTAGAAAACATGGACTCTCGAATCTTATTTATTTAAATACATTTTTCTCTTTTCCTCAGACTCATCAACATCTGACTTCACTTTTACCTGCTTACTATCTTGTTCTAGACCTTAGATAAGGTTAGCAAATGTTCCAAAAACAGAATCTGTGTTTGTGAAAATGAAGTACACTGAAAAATTATAGTATGCCTTTTTAATCTCCCCCACCCCACAAAAAAAATAATGAGAAGAAGACCATTGTTTATTTTTTAATCTAAAAAGTTAGCTCAATGGTTGCAGGAGTGGATTTTTTCCTTGTGCCCTCTGTCTCCTCATCTAGCTAACCACAATGTTAAATATGATGATGTCTAAAAGTCAATGCTACTATGATTCTCAACACATGAAGCTCCATGACTATTATATGGGGAATGTTAACAAGTATTTACTACTGAGTGAGAGGTTGAAAAAATAGTTTCTGAGTATTCTTCCAACTTGAAGATTCTAAGAGGAACTTTTTCATATCATCTTTTTCTGATTTGAGATCTATGTATCTATTTAATTCAACTTAATTTTCTAATCCACAGATTGAAACTAAACAAGTTGATGTGTTTACTCTCTGTTTCTATGAGGTTGTTCAAGGTTGAAGTGAAACATGGTATAAAAAAGATTTGTAAAAGGGTACAAACTTTCAGCTATAAAATGAATAAGCTCTGAGGATTTAACATAAAACATGCTGACTAGTGTTGATGACACTGTACTGTCTAATTAAAATTTGCTAAGAGAATAGAGCTGAAATATTCTTATAAAAAGCACAAAAAAGATAAATATGTGAGGTAATAAATATGTTAATTAACTAGATGATGGAGATTATTTTACAATGTATATGTATATCAAATCACCACCATATACACTTTAAATATCTTACATATTTTATTTGTCAATTACACTTCAATAAAGCTCAAAAATAATAATAAATAATTCCAAGTTGTAATTTTTGAAATGTGGCCAAACTATAATATTTTTGATGCCTTCTTTTGAAAAAATAACAAAATATATTTGGTGGTCATAAACCCTTAATTCGAACAACAAAAGCAAAACAAACAAACAAAAAAGGAATTAGAGAAAGAAAGGGAGAGAAAAAGAAAACAAGAAAATTTTGTATGAGAATTGACAATAAATGAATGTTCAAGCTAAGACTGTGTCTCCATAAATGCAATAGTTTATTGGTAATGTTAAGGGTAAGAATAGAAAATTAAGAGATTAAAACAAATGCCCACAGGTTTGATCCCTCTGATAAGTCTAGTACTCTCTTGATACCATACATAATAATTACAATATTATTTACTATATCCCCTATGCTGTACTTTACATTCTCATCACTATTTTGAGATTGCCCATTTACACTTCATAATTTCTTTACTTTTTCCACTTAGCCCCCAAGCCTCTTCAACCTAGTAATGAAAAGCTTATTCTCTGTATTTATAAGCTTGTTTTTGTATGTTTTTTGTTCATTTATTATCCTTTTTAGATTCCATATTGCAGGGAACGTTCCAGACTGCCTACTCTGAAAAGACATTCAGCTCTTGCAAACAAAGCAGAATGGTCTGACTACCTTGCAAACAAGGAGTCAGCAACTTGCATGCAAACACCGAGTTAATCTGAGTAGGAGGAAGTCGTGGCTGAACAAGAATGAGGAAGTTGGTCAGAAAAAGTCTCCAGGAAGGGGAGTAAGGAAAATAGAAACTATAAAAGAAAAATGAAAGAAGAGACAAGAGGTTTCTGTCTCTTGGTTGACTGCATCTCTGTGTCTGTGGCCTTTGTGTGTCTGTGTATCTCATTCCTTGGGGGTCTGAGAGCAACATGTGGTGCCAAAATGGGGTATGAGTGGCCCCCGCGACCACTGAGGAACCAAAGGGGAGCATCTGCTCAAGGTAAGCAGGACCTCTGGAAATTTTCATCATAGGTAACTCCGTCATTGCCAAAGTTTCCAGGCAGGGCAGGTTTCAATTGAAAAAATACACATGGAGGGAGTTCCCTGATGGTGTTGTGGCTTAAGGCTTTGGCACTGGCGCTGTCGGTGCTGCAGCCTGGGTTCGATTCCCAGTCAGGGAGCTACCCACATACCAAAAAGCAAAAAACAAAAAAACAAAAAAAAACTAAAATATTAACTAATTCACAAAAACAATCAGCATCTTAATGTTTGTGCCTCCCCCAAATAATTAAAAACACACATGGAGCTGACATGGGGGACCATAAACACACCAGCAAGCAAGCTACTTTATTGTGCACCTGGGACTATATATACGTATTCAAACAAAAGTGACATCTTGCTGCATCTGCCTAGTAGCAGTTGTTTAGGTTTTCATGGCTACATGAGGCGGTACATGCACAGTAACTGTTAGCCCCAGGAATTCCTCAACCCCAGACATGGACTGATTATACCAAGGTCAAGCCTGAGTGGCGGGCCTGGCTTTAACACTTTACAGTGGGCCTGGCTTTAACCCTTTACAGTGGGCTTAGCTTTAACCCTCTGGGGACTGACACTCCACCCCTACAGGGCCACTGAATGGGACTTTGCCCATAATGTATATCCTTGAGCCCACAGCCAACAGCAGCAATATAGGGTACAGCAAAAGACTACCAGACTGCTAGCACTAATCGCTAGGATCATTAGTATCCACCGCCAGGTGGATCCTAAGGAGTCCCACCAAGTTTGAGGGGTCAGCACATGGGTAACTTTTGACACTAGTGTGGGTGAACCCAACCAGCAATGCAATTAGCAGCTGAATGGTGTTGTTCTATACATAACAGGACTTGTTCCCATAGTTCCACGTGTTCCCCCACCACCCAACCCCACCCATTAGTCATTGTATAACCAAACAGAGGAGGTTGGTTATTATGGTCCTTGTGGAGCAAGTTGTCCACTGCCCAGCCACACTGGTCCCATTCAGCGGTGCTGCTCCATGTACATAACCATATCCAGTTGTTTAGAGAAGCCAGGTGAATACGCCATGGAAGCCCCTCAGCTACCTCCACTGGTATTTCTGTGCAGATCCAGCAGTGGGAAACAATGTGCACCTGAGCAAACGTATGTGCCCAGGACAGGATACTATTGCCTGCTGTTAGCCTGGGCGGTAGGACAAAGCAGAGAGTGACACCATTAAAGGAAGATCTTTACCCTCAGGTAAAATACAGGCAATATGTCCATCTTGTGACAACAATGTGGCTGGTAAGGGTTTTGCCCCTGTCCGTGGTGTCTGTAACCAAGACCGCATTCAGCCCTCTACCAGATACCTTGATTGGATGGTTACAGGATTAGGACCTATGGATGGCAGCATAAATAGCAGTTGGCTGTTTCTCTATAAGGAAATAGCGGGCTTCCGCCCCTTTCCACAATTGAGACCAGAAACCAATGGGCACTCTACGAGTCCCATGTTTTTGCCACAAGCCCCATCCAAACCCATTGTCATCCACTGACACCGTTAAAAGGAACGGTAGGGTGGTGTCAATCACCCGTAGGGTTTGGGCTTGAGCCACTGCCTGCTTGGTGGCTCGAAATGACTGTTCTATCTCTGGGGTCCAATCCAAAGTAGCCCCTCACCATATCAGGCAATGTAAGGGGTGAGTTAAAGTGGCTAAAAGAGGAATAAACACCCTCCAATAACCCAACAAACCCAAATAGGTCTGCAATTGCTTCACTGTTGACAGCCGGGAATATGCCTGTATCTTATCTATGACTGCCTCCGGCATAACTTAGTCTTACCTGACCAGACAATTCCCAAGAATTTGACAGACAACCCAGGCCCTTGGACCTTGTCTTTGTTGACGGCCCACCTCCAGGTCTCAAGGGCTTCTCGTAGACTGGTGGCCGCAGTCTCGAGCTCTGCAAGAGAATCAGAGGTCAGCATTATATCAGCAATATAATGGAACAGATGCAGCCCTGCTGGCTTCCGCCAGGTGGCCAAGTCCTGAATCACCAGTCCGTGGCACAAGATGGGACTGTGCAGATATCCCTGGGGAAGCACCAGGAAAGTCCATTGTCATCCTTCCCACGTGAAGGCAAACTGCTCTTGGTTCTCCAGCACTATAGCTATGGAGAAAAATGCATTTTCCAAATCCACAACATAGTGATACTGTCCCAGTTCATGTGTGAGTTTGTCCATAAGATCCATAACATTGGGCACAGCTGCATGCAATGGGGGCGTCACTTTGTTCAGCTCCCGATAGTCTGCAGTCATTCTCCAGGAGCCGTCAGGCTTTTTCACTGGCCATTCGGGAGAATTGTAAGGGTTATGCATTGGGCAGATTATCTGGGCTTCTTCAAACTTGAGAATGGTACAACCAATCTCTTCATGCCCTCCTGGTAGCAGATATTGCTTTGTATGCACAACACAGGTTGCCTGGGGCAATACCAAAGGGGCATGATGGGGATGCCCCCAAACAACACTCTTTACCACTCATGTATGCAGGTGAAATTCTCCCATCATCGTCAAAATCACGGTCCTTGCAGCACTTCCAGCCCTAGAATATATTCGGAGATAGGGGAGAGATAGACTTTATAGTCTTGTGGGTGCAATCACCCTATGCTCAGTGTCACAACTGCTTATTTGACCCATATCATCCGGCCTCCATATCCCTCCATGGTGGCTGTAGGACCACTAAAGTGATCCAGATTTCCATACAGCAAAGTGCTATTGGCTCCAGTGTCCACAAGGGCTAGTACCCGCTGCACATTATGGGGGGACCAGTAAATAGCAAGTTCAACATGTGGCCTCGGGTTCCCTGCATCCCTCCTCAGCCGGGTACCTTGGCCAGACCCCTAGTCTGGGTAAAAATCAGTCAGTCTCAACTCATGAATTGGGAGTGTAACAGCCAGCGGGGGAGTAAACTCCTGCTCAGGTTTCAGCTGCTTCAACAGAGCCAGCAGCACCCCCGTAGGCTGATGCTCTATTTTCTCTGTGGCTACTCCCACAGCTAATAGACCAAACCACATCTGCTTTCAGCTCACTCTCACTGCAGGCTGAATGCCACCCTTTTGAGCCCCTTTATTCTTTGGGTGGGGGCCCCTAGGGGCCCTGTAGCGGCCCCACCTGTCCGCTTTCTTCTTTTGCTTCACTTCCACATCCCCCAATCAAGCTAGGGCGGCTGTTACTTCATGCACCTGCTGATCTACATAGGGAGCCAGAAGAGCCACCATAGTCCCGAAAGTTCCTGGGGGTCCTGATGCTAAGCTGAGGTCCTTCATCTTAGTGGTGGAAACTTCCTCATCAGGACTATTATAGCGTACCCAAAACATCATCTGTCACATGCCCATCTCCCGTATGATTTGCACTAGGTCTGGGTACGAACCAGTTGCTCACAGTCTCAGGCAATTCACCGGCATCTGCCCAAACTGTTCGGGCTGCTGCCATTATCCAATTGATCAGGGAATGATTCCCTGCATCATGGTTGGTGTGGGCAATATTTTGTAGCCTTTGCCTCAATGAGGGGAGTACCGTAATGGAGGCCATTTGGGACATTTCATCAGGGGACCACTCTCTTCCTTCCGCCCCCTTGTCCCATAATCTCAATAGCCAGCCCCATACCATTTCCCCAGCCCTTTGTCGTACCTGCTTCGTAATTTCCCATAATTCAGCGGGAGAGTACACAGTCATTGTCGTATGCTGCCTGGTCTGGGGGGCCCCCTGCGGCTGACCCCCTGGCCCCATTTGATGCTCCAGTTCAACCTTCCACTGCACTAAGGGGCGAGCCTGCAATATAGATATCGGACTATCTGCCCTGGAGGACTGTACAGACTCCTCAAGGTTCAGCAGCCGCCAGGTGCTCTTCCAGCGTTTCCTCCCGGCGCTGCAGCTGGCGTACCTGTTGAGCTTGCTCCTGCATGTCCCGGCTGGTGTGCCACAACACTGCCGGAAACATCCAGGCTACCCAGCTGGCCATCTTCCAGTATGCTGGCAGAACATTCAGCTCCATAGATTCCAGGGCCTTCTTGATATCCTCAGGTGTTGGCCTAATTTCATCCCAGTCTTCCGGAGCTTTCCATGTGGCCAGATACGTGGCCACTGTGTGCCATAGGGAGGTGGGAGGCCACATTTCTTCCACCTGGGGACCCTCAGAGGCACTGGGGGTAGTACTCACCGTATCCTGCGAACTACGCCAAATGTCATTGCCAAGGTTTCCAGGCAGGGCAGGTTTCAGCTGTGGTGCATCCAATTGAAAAAACACATGTGGAGCCGACACGGGGGGACTGTAAACACACCAGCAAGCAAGCTACTTTATTGCACACCTGGGGCTATATATACGTATTCAAACAAAAGTGGCATCGTGCCGCATCTGCCCAGTAGCAGTTGTTTAGGTTTTCATGGTTACATGAGGCAGTGCATGTGCAGTAACTGTCAGCTCCAGGAATTCCTCAACCCCAGACAGGGACTGATTATGCCAAGGTCAAGCCTGGGTTGTGGGCTTGGCTTTAACTCTCTGGGGACTGACACTCCCCATCCCTTGAACAGGAATATCATCACCTATTACAGGGACTTTTGCTTTCTACTGGTGTTAAAGCCAAAGATCATCTCTTACAAGAAATTTTTACTCATATTCAAAAACATTGCTATTGGTTTCACTTCCAGCGGGAGGTTCAATTAAATAGTAAAGCCTGGAAACAGGTCGTTAAGGCTCTAAGGCATGCTCACCAATAAGGCGATAATTTAAATATACAGCTATGGTCTCTTTGTAGTGCTATTAGCCAAGCGCTACAACTTTTTGACTCTGACAGTGAGGAGGATGACCATTCTCTGGCCCAGGATTGTTCTGCTGCTGCCTCTCCTCCTGGAGCTACTGCTCCTCCTTGCCCAGATGGGCCCTTATCCAAGGAGGATGAGGATCGGGATCCTGAGCTCAGTCAATTAAAAAAAACAGGTGCTGAATCTTACTTTTCAAATACAACATATGACGGAAAAGGCTGCTCCTCGTGTAGAAAAAAAAAAACCAGGCCTTTCCCATCATGGCATCTCCTGGGCTGGGTCCTCCTCCATGTCAAACTTTTAGTTTCCCTGCTTCACATTTTGGCAATGACAAAGACGATGATTTTCCTCTTCCCCCTGATTTTGATGATCATCCTCAGCCTTTGCAGAGGTTACATGCATTTCCAATTACTAGACAACGCTTTCCACCTAACATTCAGTTTCCTCAAGGTGGTATCAATGTTACCTATTCCCCCCTGCCTTTTAAAATTTACAAGGACCTAAAACAGGGGATTCAAAATTATGGACCCCAATCTCTTTTTGTTATTGGATTAATTGGTGCTATTACAGGAGAAAATACCTTGATTCCTTCAGATTGGGAACATTTATGTAAAGCCATTCTTGAGAGACCACAATATTTATAATTCAAGGGATGGTGGATTGAAGCAGCCCATGAACAAGTGCAGAAAAATGCCACTCAGAACCTTCCAGGTCCAACAGAGGAGGAGTTAACAGGGTCTGGAGCTTTTAGTACCTTACAAGCCCAAGCTGGCTTGAGTGATTTGGTTCTTACTCAATTTAAAGTAATAGTTAGAAAGGCATGGATATGAAAATGTGGTCTCTGGTAAGATTGCTCCATCCTTTGCTAAGACAGTACAAGTACCTCTTGAGCCCTATCCTGACTGTCTCTAGACTAAAAGATGCAGTCACGAGAGGTGTTGGTGACTCCCCTGCTGCCACAACCCTTTTGTAAGTTTTAGCCTTTGAGAATGCTAACCCTGAATGTCAGAAGGCCTTATGATCCATTAAAGCACAAGGTGGAGATCTAGATGAATATATATATATGCTGGGATTGGAGGACATGCCTTCCGGGTGTAAATGTTAGTTGCAGCATTTCACAAGGGGTTTGCAGGGAGTCAACAAAAATGTTACAGTTGTGGAAAGCCAGGACATTTAAGAAAAGATTGCCATAAAGAAAAAAATTTAGGCTTGACCTGAATGCCATCTGCGGTCCCTAGGGCACCTCCTGGCCCATGTCAAAGATGTGGGAAAGGACAATATTGGACTAATGAATGTCGTTCTCTGAGGGATAAAGATGGCAATTTTATTACTGATCAATCGGTAAATGGGAAGGGTGGACCCTGGCCTTGGGGTTCGAGTCAGAACAATGTAAGACCAATGCAGCACTACCCTGTCAGTGACGGGAGGTACCACCAACAACAGAATGCTTACATGTGTCTGACTTATGTGCAGCCACTTTAGGTAGTGCCGCTGAGGATATTTTTGTGTCTCAACCCTATCATTTGTCTCCCTCCGGGGGAGTGTATAAATTATCTACTGGAATCTTTGGTCCCATCCCTCCACACACTGTGGGTCTAATTATTGGGAGAAGTAGTAGTACCTGCAGAGGCCTTAAAGTTCATCTTGGAATTATTGATGAGGATTATACTGGAGAAATTCTTTTAATTTTCAGGAGAAAGAATAGCCCAACTATTGCTTCTACCTTTTTGTAAGTTCCTGCATGAAAAGAGAGTTGGAAAGGAGGATTTGGTAGTACAGGAAAACAAGTGTTCTGGGAAACTCTTATAGGGGATCAGCATCCCTCTTTAAATCTAGAAATTAATGGAGTAAAATTTACTGGACTTGTTGACACTGGTGCTGATGTTTCTATTATTGCAAAACAATATTAGCCATGGAATTGGGATCAAAAAATGGTACAAGCCTCTCTCTCAGGATTAGGTACAACTCAAGAAGTTTATCAAAGTGTTCACCCTCTAAAATGTATAGGACCTGAGGTCCAAACAGCCATCTTAACTTTTTATATTGTAGACATTGCTATGAATCTGTGGGGGTGAGATTTGCTAAAAGAATATGGGGCATTTTTAAACATTCTTGCTTTGTCCTATCAGGCTAAACAGATCATGTTATAAATGGGTTACAATCCTGTTCAGCAACAATCCAACTTAAGCTCAGAAATCTCCAGTACATCTTTAAACTTGTAACCACTGCTTCACCAAAGAATGCACCATGAGCTTTCCCTCTGGTGTGGATACAACAAGAGTCTGTATGGGTGGAGCAGTGGCCATTAACCAAAGAAAAATTACAGGCTCTTAAATCCCTTGTCACTGAACAATTTCAGGCTGGCCACACTGAGGCTTCCACTTCACCGTGGAATTCCTCAGTATTTGTAATTAAAAAGAAAAGTGGAAAATGGTGACTTCTCATAGATTTACAGGAAGTAAATAAATGCATCATGCCTATGGGGCCTTTACAGCCTGGGATTCCAAACCCTGCGCTCATACCAAGATATTGGGCTATGTTATTGATTTAAAGGATTGCTTTTTAACCAGTCCCTTACAAGATGAGGATAAAGCAAAATTTGCTTTTACCATTCCTGAATACAATCATAGTCGACCCACTGAGAGATATCAGTGGTGAGTGTTGCCTCAATGGGTGCCTAATAATCCCACTCTATGCCAAGAATTTGTTGACCAAGCATTACAGCCCATTCATAAGAAGTTTCCTTCTATAATTCTGTATCATTACATGGATGATATACTCATTGCTTCTGAATTTTTGTCTATACTTGAGCAAGCTTTTGCTTCTCTCCAAACACAGCTCACTCTCTATGGGCTACAATTAGCCCCCAAAAAAATTAAAAAAGCAACCGCGCTTCAATATTTGGGATACAAGATACAAGAACAAACTATTTGGCCTCAAAAAATTTCCATTCGTACAGACTGCCTTAAAACTCTAAATGATTTTCAGAAACATCTTGGCGACATTAATTGGCTGTGTCCTGCCTTAGGCATACCTACTAGTGCTTTATCTCATTTAGTTCATACTTTAGAAGGAGACTGCCTTCGAACGTCCTCATTCACTTTCAGCTGAGGCTGAAAAGGAATTGGCTTATTAGAACAATGTATAGAAGAAGTTTCCTTGATCGTATTCATGCCAATTTACCCCTAGACATTATTATCTTCCATACTCCTCATTCTCCAACTGCTGTTGTCAGCCAAGAAAATGCTTTAATAGAATGGTTGTTTTTATCAAATAAACATACTATATGACTTTTAACATATCCTAATAAAGTAGCTATTTTGATCATAAAGGGCTGACATTGGACTCATCAACTCCTGGGACAAGACCCCCATCCGCTAGCACTGCCTTACACTAAACAAGAAATAGAGACTTTACTACAGTTAAATGAAACTTGGCAGATTGCCTTTCTGACTATATAGGAGAAATCGATAATCATTACCCATCTCACAAACTATTCCAATTTATCTCTAGACATCCCGTAATTTTAAAGAAAATTGTTGTTTTTTCTCGTGTTCAAGGGCTTACTGTATTTATTGATGCTTTTAGTAATGGAAAAGCTGGATTTTGGAGCGAATCCTTACAACATGTTTGCTCTCATACTTACCCATCTGTACAACAAGAATTGTATGCTATTTTATTGGCTTTGCAAAACTTTTCTACTTCTCCAGGTAATATTGTCAGTGATTCACAATATGCAGTTGCAGCAGTTCAGTGTTTAGAAGAAGTTCACCTCTCTTCTTTCTCTACAGATTCCTTAACACAATTGTTTATGCAACTTCAGCAACAATTGTTGCAGCGTTCTTACCCTGTATTTTTAACTCACATTCGATCTCATACCCTCTTACCTGGACCATTAACACAAGGCAATGCTACTATTAATTCTTTACTTGTGGCCACCATTCAACAAGCTCAAATGGAACATGCTTTGCATCATACTAATACTAAGGGTCTTCAAAAACAATTTGCAATAACAAAAGATCAGGCTAAACACATTGTCTTATCTTGTGACACTTGCCAACAATTTGCCTCTGTTCCTCTTCCTCCTGGTGTAAATCCTCGTGGGGAAGAACCTAATGATCTCTGGCAAATGGATGTTACAATCATACCTTCCTTTGGTAAATTGTGTCATGTTCATCATTGTGTTGATACTTATTCCCACTTTCCATGGGCCACACCGCTCTCCTCAGAGTGGGCAGATGCTGTGATTCACCATCTCTTAGCTTGTTTTGCCATTATGGTACTCCCCAAACGCATAAAAACAGACAATGCTCCTGCTTATACCTCCAAAAAACTGGCTATTTTTTTTTCAATTATATAATATTCATCACATAACTGGCATTCCTTTTAATAGCCAAGGACAAGCCATAATTGAACGTGCAAATCACACCTTAAAAACCATGTTACAAAAATAAAAACAAAAAGGGGGAGATGGTAAGGTCTATGTAGCCACTCCAAAAGAAAAATTATATAAAGTTTTATGTACTTAAAATTTTTTGAACATTTGGTCCACACAGGATGTTACCGCTGCTGAAAAACACTTTTCCCCCACGGTGCAAGAAATTCCAACAGAATCTCAGCCAGTGTTATTAAAAATCTGAAGGGTGACTGGAAACGTGCTCAGGTTTTACAGTGGAGTCGCAGGTATAAGTATGTCTCCACAGGTGCAGAGAAATTGTGGGTCCCCACTCACCTTATTAAGACAAGGCATGGCTAAATGACATCACTTTGATGAGATGGTGAAAGAATTCCAGCCGATGGATCTTCAAAGGCGCAACTTTACCTTTGGAACCCAATCTGCACCATCCCTTACATGGAGGCAGCTTAAAAGGCTGACTCAGGAGGTGGAACTGGTGGATACTCAAGCCAGCCAGATGCTTACTCCCTCCTCTCTTTTCCTGGCCATGCTTGCGGTGGTCTCCTGTCAGGTGGGAGCTTTTTCTGATCATATATATTGGGCTTATATTCCTAATCCACCTTTTGCTCCTGGGGAGATCCTGAATTAATAGTATACACCAATGATACTCAGTGGATGCCTGGACCCTATGATGCTTCTCTGCCCCAGTATCCTTCTGAAGAAGGACATAGTTTATCCAACTATAAGACAGGATGTGTAGGCATGCCTATTTGTATTGGACAAGGTAATCATTTTCTAATTCCTTCTCATGAAGTCTTGGGGCTTAAACATGACCACTCTTATTTTTCTGCTTATTTATATCTCTTTGCAGTTAAGAACTTTCTAGTCTTGAGCTGCAATGTTCCAGTGCAGGAGTGGCCTCCTACCCTTGTTTCTATTTGCCCTCTTCCTGTTGTGGATGAAGAAATATTCCATCTTGCCTGGATCCGATGCTGGGGATCCACTGCTAAACTTCTGGTTAATGCTCCCTTGCAGGTAATAGATTGGAGTCCTCATGGGGATCTGGAAACAGTTTTCTCATGTTCCATTACGATGGAAAAAACATGATCATGGCATTAGCAGCACAGCTAATGAAACTGTCATTTGGCATGAGACGGGCCTTACTCCCCCACTCCCACATATGCAAGGATCTTCCCAGGAACAGGGACATGTATGGAAATTGCTTGCTTCCCTGGAAGCCATTAAGACCTGGAAGGGGAATATGTCCATTGCAGATGACATGATCTCTGTTGTGCTGCATACCAATGAAACATGAAATATTCAGGCATGTGTCCGATTTCCTTTTGTATTAATCATTGGACATATAAATTGGTCCCCTAATAATGGATCTGTAATTGCACTAATAACTGTCATTTTTTAACTTATCTTAACAGTTGTCTTCTTCATAGCATTAATTTTTATCAAGAAAGTTTGTATATACTTCAGAGTCGCTCTCTGATTTGGGTGCCTCTTCATCTTACAAGGCCATGGAGTGAATCCACCAGAGTCACAGAAATGTATACTTTAATAACTAATATTACTCATTGAGTCAAAAGACTCGTAGGCACTATTACTGCAGCCATATCAGGCTTGATTGCCACAGTGGCTGCTGTAGCTGGAGTAGTTTTGCAACAGGGAATTCAAACAGCTGACTTTGTTCACAATTGGCACGCGGACTCTTGCCTTTTGTGGCAGCAACAACATAACATCAGTGCCCAATTAGAGGGAGAAATTTTGGAATTAAAACAAACTGTGTCATGGATTGGAGATCAACTAAAGCTCCTATCCACTCGAGTTGTGCTTCATTGTGACTGGAATTCCACTTAATTTTGTGTAACTCCCATAAGGTACAATGATAGTCATGTGCCTTGGGAACAAATTAAGAGAAGTCTATGGAATCATAAAAATGTCTCTTTCAATATTCAACAACTGAGTGCTCAAATTACCAAAACTTTTTCTAATACACTGCCACAATTATCGGGTGAAGAAATTTATAAAAGCATAGCTGATAGCTTATAAAATATAAACCCTCTTGGGCAAAATATGAGGCACTCTTGCAGCCTCAGTTCTTAATTCATTTGGAATAATTTTATGCTTGTTTCTGCTTTTTGCTGTCTACTGTTGCTGGAGACAAAAGCTCAAATCTGTAAAAACTCAACAACAAGTGTTTGCTCTCCTCCACTCTAAAAAAAAATTGATGTCACATCTATAAATTGATAAGGAGAACAGCTAAAAACATTGTTAAAACTTCTTACCTTATAACTGCCAAAACGTCTGTCCCCCCATGCATTCCCCATGACTTCCTAAGGCAGGAGCTAAGCATGGAGCCCACTGGGGCATAGAATACCTCACATCACCCTATATGGCCCTGGAGGACGGCTGGTTAGTCAATGACAGATAAGATTCCTCATGGGAGGAACAACCTAAGACAGGCACAGTTGCAGAGGGGCCAAAAAGAGAGAACTTGGGCTCTACAGAGGTGAGGCACAGCCCCTCACCCTTTCTGAGATTAATCATCGACCCCCTGGCGGCCTTGTGTCCCACACTGCTCCCAAGGTGACCTGAAAGAACAACATCGGTCATATGCCAATGGGAACAATTGAAGTGCTGAGTCAACCCCCTGGGGTGATTTTGGTACACTGAAGACTTGGGGCTATATGTCTTATAGAGACATAATGCATGTTGAATCGCAAAGGGGACTTTCAGGAAAAACATTCCCCTGGGCAACGTTATGCCCAGACATTAGAATAACCAGTTTCAGTCCATGAGGCTAAGAGCCCTTGATCTCGCTTTAAACTTAAAAAATAGAGAAGGGGAAAATGTAGGGAACGTTTCAGACTGCCTACTCCTAAAAGTCATTCAGCTCTTGCAAACAAAGCAGAATGGTATGACTATCTTGCAAACAATAAGTCAGCAACTTGCATGCAAACACCGAGTTAATCTGAGTAGGAGGAAGTCGTGGCCGAACAAGAATGAGGAAGTTGGTCAGAAAATGTCTCCAGGAAGGGGAGTAAGGAAAATAGAAACTATAAAAGAAAAATAAAGGAAGAGACGAGAGCTTTTTGTCTCTTGGTTGACCGCATCTCTGTGTCTGTGTCCTTTGTGTGTCTGCGTGTCCCATTCCTTGGGGGTCGGAGAGCAACACCATATATAAGTCAAATCATATGAATGCTTATGGAAATAATCATGCCAGGAAGATATTCCAAGCAACCTTTATGGGTTGCCATGCTCATGAATTCAGCCTCTAACTACCACATGGGAAATCATTAAATATTCTAGCAGTTTTATTATTCTCTGTCATGAGAATGTAATTATGCCAAGATTTTACTCATCTTAAGTGGCAGCTAAATGTTTCTACTCACAGGACAATGCTCTGGACAGAGGCTATTTCTAAAGCTTTTAACTTCACACTTGTCATTTGTTTTTTTCTTCCCCATTTTCTACCCCTGCCCCTAACATCACCAATAAACAATTGTGTTTATGGAAGTACAGCCTTAGCTCTAACAAGCAATTATTATCAATTATCATATGAACATCTATTTGTTTCTCTTTCCCTCTACTTTTCTCTTTCTAATAGTTTAATTTTTGTTATTTTTTGCATTAAAAGGAGGGGGAGCTAAATATATGGTGATGGAAAGAGAAGTTACATTAGGTGGTGAACTTATTATACAAGTACTGTATAATGCACTGTAGAATTGTATGCCTGAAACCTATGTAATCCTTGCTAACAGATGTCACCCCAATGAGTCTAACAATGAAAATAAATTAACAAAAAAATCTGTGGCCATAAAACCTGTCTATATTAATTCTTTCAAGGGCAGCCTACAGAAATATTTGGCCAGATTCCCACATTTACAACTAGGATTTGCTTATTATTATATTTTTTATTTTTATTGAAGTATAATTGAAATAAAATTATAAGTTATATAAAGTATATGGTGATTTGATATATTATGCCTGACAATTAAGTTCACAAACTTGCCATGGTGCACTTATGTTGTCGGCAATTTGCAAACAACTCTGTAAGGTTTCATCACCTTTGTCTATCTGTGTCTCACTGCTGTGTTCATGCTAATATGTGGTGGATTCCTACTGAGTGGTGTTCATTGTTGTTGTTGCATGTTTTTGTTTGCTGTCACAAGAATGTCAAAGCTTGAATTACAGCAGTGAACAAACATTAAATTGCTTCTTAAACTTGACAAGAGTAAAAGTGAAATCAGACAAGTTATTCCAAGTTTATGAGGATAATGCCATGAAGAAAACAACAGTGTTCAAATACATTAAACATTTTTCTGATGAGTAAGCATCATTAATGGAGAGATGTCAGAATAACCAGTAACAAGCAGAACAGTAAAAAGCATTGCAAAAATTAATCAAATTGTGCTTCAGTGTGAGAAGTATAGCAAGCCAATTAAACATGGATAGAAAAAAAGTTTAAAAAATCTTAACTAAAAATCTTGGCATGAGAATGGTGTGTGCAAAAATGGTCCTGAAGGAGCTCACCAATGAATAAAAGCAAAGGAGAGTCAAAGTTTGGCAAGAATTTTTGGAGACACAAGACAATGTTTTGGGAAACATAATCACTGGTGATGAAACATGGGTGAACCAATACAACCCTGAAAAAAAAAATGTCAACATGCACAATGGAAATCAGCCAATTCTCCATGACCAAAAAGATTCCCTCAGTCTAAATAAAGAATCAAAGTGATGTTGCTAATCTTTGTTTTTTACATTGGAGAGATTATTCATTTTCAATGTACCAACTGAACCAAGTTTGTTATTTGGAAGTGCTGAAAAGGTTGCATGAAAAAGGTAGATGAAATCAAAATGAACTTCAACAACTCATGACTCTTTAATCACAAGAATGCACCAGCTCACACAACACTATCTGTGAGACGTTTTAGCAAGTAAAAAAATACCTGTATTAAAACACCTCTCCTACTCACCTAATCTGGTCCCCTATGACTATTTTTTCTTTTTGTTTTACAAGATAAATAAAATATTGAAAGAAAGACACTTTGATGACATTCAGGGGATCAAGGGCAATACAACAACAGCTTTGATGGCCATTCTGGAAAAAAAAGTTCCAAAATTGATTTGAAGGGTGAATTAGGAGCTGATGTCAATGCATAGCTTCCCAAGGGGGGTACTTTGAAGGTGGCAATAGTAATATTCAGCAATGAGGTAGTACATTTTCTAGGATGAGTTCATTAACTTAATTGTCAGAACTTGAAGATATATATTGTGAAAGAATGTATTAACATATCCAATTCACATATTTAATTATCATATCCTTCTCACATATTTATATTTTTGTGTTTTTAATAAAAGCAAGTTATATAAATTTCTAAGCACTCTGCTATATACCTGAAACTAATATTAAATACCAACTAAAATTAGAATAAATAAAAATAGAGTGGAAATAGCACTAACTGTAAGGCAAAAACTCTAGCTCTCACACAAAACTTTGTCACTAATTAAATAATTAACTTTAATTGGGTTATTTCCTTTTGTGGAGTAAATTCACCCCATATGTAAAAGGATACTTTTCAATTTACAGGCTAGATTAACTCTAATGTTTTTTCTACTATTATCATTATTTAATTTGTTGAGAAACACCAGTGGTCATAGCTGTCATTTATAGCATGCTTCTATGTATTATGCATTATTCAGAATGACATACAAATTTATTGCTCACAACACAGTGAAGTAGATACTATATTAATTATTGTTTTAAGTAAAAATTAGAGAGCTCAGAGATGTTATATAGCTTGTCCAATTTTACCAGCTACAAAAACAGAATTTAAACTTTAATCTGTATTATTGCAGGGATCAAATTCTTAAGCACTATATTGGTTTTCTGACTTTATATGTGTCAGTAATGTAAATTTTAGTAGATATTGACTCTATAAAGATATTGCCATTTGTCTGTTTTTCATCTTTTTTTATGAAGAATTTCAAAACCATTACAAGTTTTCAAGGGTCTTTGATATGAAAATTACTATTTATTAATTGCTTCTTGTTGAAGGCCTTGTGGTTGATGGTTAATATTAATTAATTAAATCCTCAAGCAGTTCTATGAAATGGAGACTATTATTAAATTATTTCTACCAATAAAATAACTGAGGCACTACATTTCATAATCTAATTGAAGTAACACAAATGAAAATTGATTAGTAGTTTTGAACCCAACCTTGCCTAATTTTAAACAAAACCCCTTTTTATTGCTTTCAAATTTTGTACTTTCAAACTTGAATGTAGAGATTAGTAGAGAACAACCTCTGCAAGACATACATGAGAGCACACACACAAACACACCAACATATGCCTCAATTACTCTTATAGCTACCTGGAAGATGTCAAGATGTTTGAAATTCTAATACATTTGGAACTGAAGCCAACAGAAAATGAAAATGGATGGAAAAAAACACATTTTGGATCATTTAGTGGGTTTATGTTGCCCCCACAGAACTGTGTACTGTTTAATGTGGCCAGCTGTTTTTCTAATTGCAAAGCTATGCTACAGTTGATGCATATTTGCCTAACTTAACTTCTCATGAAGAATTAATAATTTCTACTAGTGTCTATCAATTGAAATAAAATCTTGTTCCCACCTGGTTGAAAAACTTAGCATGTTACTTAATAATATAGACACAAAAATGTACAAGGATATATAAAATATATTTATGTTAAATTGGAACAACAATAAAGTCTTAGTAAGAAATAAGACACATTGGTGAGGTTAATAAGTTCTAGTAAGATCAGGAACAAGACAAGGATGCCTGAAACCATAAGACTCCTAGAAGAAAATATAAGAAGTAACCTCTTAGACATTACCCTTAGCAATACTTTCAATGATATATCTTTCCAGGCAAGGAAAACAAAGGAAAAAATAAACAAATGGAACTATATCACAGTAAAAAAAATTTTTAAGCAAAAGAAACCATCAACAATGTAAAAAGATATCCCACAGAATGGAAGAAAATATTTGCCAATGAGGTAACTCACAAAGGGTTAATATTCAAAATCTACAAGAAACTCATAACAACTCTACACTAAAAGAACAAACAACCCAATTAAAAACTGGGGGAAAGATATGAATAGACATTTCTCTAAAGAGGACATACAGGTGGCCAGTAGACACATGAGAAGATGTTCAACATCACTAATCATTGGAGAAATACAAATCAAAACCACAATGAGATACCACCTTACTCCTGTCAGAATAGCTATCATCAATAAATCAATCAACAACAAATGGGTTGGCAAGAATGTGAAGAAAAGGGAACACTTTTACACTGCTGGTGGGACTGCAAATTTGTCCAACTACTATGAAAAAATGGTATAGAAGTTCCTCAAAAAATTAAAAATGGAACTACCCTATGATCCAGCAATTCCATTCCAGGATATTTATTGAAAGAAATCCAAAACACTAATTTGAAAAAAATGTATTCATCCCTATGTTTATTGCAGCATTATTCACAATAGCCAAAATGTGGAAACAACCATTAATGAATGATTGGATAAAGAAACTTTGGTAGATTTACACAATGGAATATTACTCAGCCATAAAAAAGAATAAAATCTTACCTTTTACAACAACATAGATGAAACTAGAATATATGCTAAGTGAAATTAATCAGACTGAGAAAGACAAATACCATACAATCTCACTTATATGTGGAATCTAAAGAACAGAATAAAGGAACAATCAAAATAGAAAACAAAAAACAAAGAACAAAAAATTCAAATAAAAAATGGGCAGATCATCATGCCAAGTGAAACAAGCAAGACAGAAAAAAACCAAAAACTACATGATTCCACTCATATTATGTGAATCATAAAATTGAAAACAATGAAGAAAGAAAACTCATGGGCTCAGTAAATAATTCAGTAGTTATCTGAGGGTAAGTGAGAAGGTTGGGGGAGAAGGGAAAGGGACTCAAATATATGATGATACAAAGAGAACTGACTCTGGGTGATGAACACCTAATACAACATATAGAAGATGTAATGTAGAATTGTACACCTGAAACCTATGTAATTTTTACTAATTAATGTCAACCAAATATATTTAACAATAAATAAATAAATCCTTGCAAAAATAGACTCTTAATAAATAGTCTTAGTAGAAAATGAGTAACTCAAACAACTTTTCCACAGAGAATTACATATTCTCAAAATGAGTTGAACTCCTGAGACATTTTCTTGAGATAAATATATTTACTTAAGGCAGGATAGAGGTACTCTGGTAATAAGGACTTCATTAAGCAAATTTTTGTTAATTGGATTCTCCAATTGTTTTCACAAATACCTATATAAAAGAAATTAGTTTTTCATCTGGAGTCAATAAATATCAACATAAAACTAATTATAGGTTTATCTAATAACTACATGGAATTTATTCAGGTAATAAACTGAGTAAAAATAAATCTT
Source organism: Lyroderma lyra (assembly GCA_004026885.1). Taxonomy (NCBI): domain Eukaryota; kingdom Metazoa; phylum Chordata; class Mammalia; order Chiroptera; family Megadermatidae; genus Lyroderma; species Lyroderma lyra. The sequence continues at coordinate 91,487 of PVJL010004748.1, read as the reverse complement.
ACTTTAAGGAATTTATGAATATTTTCATCAAGATTTCGGTACTCTAGTGATATTATACACATTTTATTAATTATGAATGTTTTATCACCCTAAGCATCTTCACCTGCTTTTCCCACAGACAGTTAAAATTCCTCCACTGTCTGACATCATATGTAGTTTGCAGAAGCTTCCCTCATCATGTGGTATACACCACGCATGTCCAAACTGTGGCCCAGGATAGCTTTGAATGCAGCTCAACACAACTTTTTGAAATATTATGATATTTTTGTGAATTATTTTTAGCTCATCAGCTATTGTTAGTGTTAGTATATTTTATGTATAGCCCAAGACAATTGTTCTTCCAATGTGGTCCAGGAAAGTGAAGAGGTTGGACACTGCTAATATACATAATGTCTCCTAAAGTCCAATGACCACATTCATATCTTTTATGACTATTGTTCTGTCATTGAATTTATAATTATGCTTAATAACCAAGTATACTACTTTTGTTACCAGGAAACAGAAATTTTCCTTGGCTTTTATCTTACTGAAGGAAAGAATTAAGCCAAGAGACAGGGTTCACAAAAGTATAGGATAGTTAAGAGTTTGTTCGTAAAGAAAGTACACTCCAAGATATGGAGCAAGCTAGCCTGAGGGAGGGAAGCAGCTTCTCCTTACATTGCTGGAGAGTTTTTAAAGGGAATCTTAGGGAGCAATCTTGGCTTTGCCCCTGAGACCATGTACACTAAATGACAGTTCTGGGGGAGTCAATTAAGCTTCATGGAGCCTGAAGTCTTTCCTCTGGGGAACCGATCATTCTGGTTTCATCATCTACCCAGGAGCTGTGTTCAAGACAGCCTGGAAAGAATGCTAGGCCATAATGATTAAAATCAGCAAGTATGAAGACATAAATCACAAGTTTCAAGGTAATTATCTAAAGTTGGAGGCAGAAGACATCCTATCAGTTAGGCTAGGAACAATCTATTCTTTAAGGCTAGGTACCAGGGAAAACTAATTAAGAAAGTGTCTAAGACTAGGGGGGTGGGAAAACAGAGGCTAGGAACTTAATGGGGTTTATAGCTTGAGGTCTCTTAATGTCCAGTCCTGCTTCAGTCTCCCTTCTGTCTTGTATTTTCCTAATTAACTCAAAATTTAAATTTAGAGGCAGCTGAAAATGGACTGGGCTAACTTCTCCAGGGTCTGTGCCTGGGTGGTCCCTGGGAAGTGGACATGGGTGATGACATTTTGCCCCTTCTATCACTCATAATTAACTTCCTACCTAAAATTTTCCTCTAAAATAATAAAAACCCAAATCATTTACATCTTAGGATGATGACAGTTTTCTCTTTTTTCTGCTGACAGGAGCCATTGTAAGGATCTTGGGTTTTTATACTTTCTTCCTGTTGACAGAAGGTTGTGGCTCATGATGTCTAGCTGGAAGTTCTTTATTTCGGCATTATCAAGGAAATATTTAATGTGTTATTTTTTCTGTGCCATTTTATTAACCCAGAAGCAATACTTTATTTAATAGGCTATAGGTTCCCCCTACAAGGGAACTGTGAGAGAAAAATGGGCCACTTCGTCGAGCTGCTGTTAGCATCTTGTCATCCTCAGAAAGGATGACCATCTAGAGATGCAACTTCTGTGTCTCAGATGACACAGACCTGACAAAAAGATTAAAAAGACAAGAGCTAAAGATTAGCAATCAGAATAATTGACAATATATTTTTGTTCTCCCCAGAAAAGCCTGGGGAAAAAGAAAGCCAAAATGACTAACATTATAGTGGTGAAAATCACAGGTTGAGTATAAAGAGGAAAAACTAAACCCTAAACAAAGTCTAAAAGAGAAGGCAATAATGAGCAAATCTAGGAGATATCAGTACTTACCAGTCTGCTTGAAGGAAATTATGGTCTTTAGCTGGTTCATTAAAAAAAGTCTCTGTCTTTCTCTCTCCCTCTCCCTCATCCTCTTCCTCTCTCTCTTTTTAACTTTTAATCATTTATCTGGGAGTGATGTATCCAGCTAGAACTTTTGACACCTTGAAATCTGTAGGGTTTGAAAGCAGTACAGCAAAAGGGCCCTTGCAGGTGGAGCTCAGTTGAGATTTCAGGCTGCCCTTTCACACCAACTCTGTGGCAAGATTTGAGAAAGAGACCAAAAGCACCATCAAAAGAGTTTACTACAGAATAGGTGGTTCCTTTATTAAATAAAATGTTTATGGTTTTACCAGTCAAGTTCAAAGCCACTCTGGATTTTGTTTCCTCAATGGAAATGTTGATTTTAGGAGCCAGATGGAGGCTTGGGCACCTCCACTTTATGGCCATGATTGGCTAAAATTTTGACCTAGGGACCCCTTTGGCATTCCAGGCAGTCTTTTCCTTGGTGGCCAAACTTGTTGCATTTGGGGCATTGTGCCTGAGAGTTTTTCTTTTTAGTTTTCAGTGTACAGGCTTCCCACAGTTGTGGCATTTTTCTGGGAGACTCTGAGGGTGTTATCAGACTCACAAGGCAATCAGCAATTGAGTTTGCCTCCCATTTTACTGTTTTTCTCTTTTCCACTTTTCCTCCACAACCTTTCTTTTCTCTTCCTTGTCTCAATTGTAGAAAACCAAAGATGCAATCTTAAAAGTTCCCCTAACTCATTGATGATTCTTAATGCTAAAGTTTCTGTAACTTTCTCCTGAAGTCTGGTGCATATTGTGGAATGAACTGTCCTTGACCATGAATTTTTTTTCAGGCATGTGAGGGTCTATGTTTTATATTTAGTAAGAGCTTCCCTGATTTGTTCAAGAAAAACCATGGGGTTTTCAAAGGGGACCTGACTTATAGTAACCAGCATAGGGTAGTTAGTTGACTTTCTCTTATTTTGTCTTAGGCCCTCTGTTAGACAAAGAGCTAAGTGATTTTACAGCCAAGTGCCTTCTCTGGAGTATTAGTTTCAGTTGGAATTAGTATTGGGCATACCCATTGTCTCTATAGGATAATTAGGATTAGTCATGTAGAGATTGTATGCAAAGTAAATGGCAGCCTCTGTAATCATCTTTCTCTCACTGTCCTAGAGACAGTTTGCCCTATGATAACATTAACATCTTTCCCAGAGTGGTCAAAGTTAAGAACAAGCATTTGAACTGAGAGATCTATCTTGCAGGAGCAGTAGAGACCAGAACCATTGAGACATCTAAGTTTTCCTTGCTGATAGTATGTAGAATAGTCCTTTATATACTCTGTCTTGTTTTATATTTTCTTAAAGGTATAGGCCAGTGGAAAGAAAAAGACTGAGTAAAAACCAAAATATATTCTTACAGTCAAGCAGGTTTTAGAGGAAATACATCTAGAGTGAGCAGCTAAGACAGAGTAAATGTCTCCTAATATCAATTAGAAAATTAACAGGCTTACCTGTTATGTCGAATGTTACCCATGACAAAAATAAAACAATAAAAAAAAATGTTACCCATGGTTTCTCTCCTGTCATAGTAGTAGTCTTTATCTTGTTGGGAGCCACTGGTTATTTTAGGTCCCGTTGATTGATCACACAGCCATTTGCAGAGTAAAATTTTGTTTCTGCTCCCTTCAGAACAGGGATCAATTCCTTCTTTTTTGCACTTTCGGTTTGCATTGAGGATACAGTTGCATTGAGGACTAGGGCACTCCTTGTTTCAGAGGTCTGGTTCCTTTATCTGGCGTTGTTCTTTTAGGGTTTCCACTGTGGTGGCTCTGAGGTGGCTTCAGCCTTGGTTTCTCTGTAACTGTGGTCAAAGTCTGTCCACACCTATGATCTCACTATTCCTTCCTTCTTCATTTTCCTGGTCTTGGTTGCTAAAGACAGTGAAATAAATATCTTTGGACTTTATTAGGACGTGAGTCTTTTTATTAGGGATGTAACAAGAGGGCAGAGGGATTTTAAACTTGTTTAGCATAACCACATGTCAAAACTTCCTCAAGGTTTTCTCTTTATAAACCTTCAACAACTTTCTGATTCCTTTAGTTTGTGCTTTTCTATTCTTTTGGAAATAACCATCTTTATGAAAAACTATTTTTTCAAAAATCTCTTTCCACACCTTATACTGTCTTGAAATGCACATTGTTTCCTTTTATATTAATTATCATAATTAACATCTACAACCTTCAAATCTTTAATTTTTATAGATTACTAAAATACAAATAGTTATTATTTCTATTGGCATATCTACAAACACAAAATAATTATTAGCAATTTTAAAAAGGACACAGGTCTTTGATTTTGTCCCCTGTAGTTTTAATGAGGCTAAAATGCTGGCTTGAGAGAGGCTTGGTTTTAAAAGTGACTCTTTTTTTTCTTTAGTTACCTCTACCTCAGGAGATATTGGCTGTTTTACATTCTTGGACATTACCTCGGGCAGAGCCTTGTCCACAGTTTTGCTTTCTTTAAGACCTTGAAAGTTACTAGAGTGAGAAAAAAAATCCTTTTAGACTTTCACTTTTACCCAGTTTCTGAAGACAGAGTGGGTATCTAATTATAAGTAAACCAGGACACAAGTGAATTCCCCTGTTCTCTGAACCATCAGTTTTGTTACATTTTTGAGATATTCTATTGTGTAACATCATAAAATTTGCACATTAGGGACTTCATCCCATTTTCTTGATAACAGTTCAAAAAAACCTATTGAAAAGCCACTTCTCCTTAGAATCTAAAGCATACATATGAGGTTTCACAATTAAGTTCATGAATCTATCTTAGAAAAAGTGCTCCAAACCTTATTGCTGAATAGCACTATGGTCACCTTTGAAGTACTACCATTGGGTAGCTATGCACTGATACCAGCACTTAGTCCATTCTTCAAAGCAATTTTGAATCTCATTTCCTGGAATCTCGTTTCCTGGAATTAGAGTTGTCATATTACCCTTGATGTCCTGAATGTCATCAAAATGTCTTCTGTTCAAAATTTTATTTTTTCTGCAGGTAAAGAAATAAGTCAATGGGGGTAAGATCAGGTGAGTAGGGAGGGTGTTCCAATACAATTATTTGTTTACCAGATAAAATCTCCCCCACAGACAGTGCCTTGTGACCTGGTGCATTGCTGTGATGTAAGAGCTATTAGTTGTTGGCAGACATTTTTGTCTTTTTCATGCCACCTTTTCAGCACTTCCAAATAGTAAACTTGGTTGACTGTCTCTCCAGTTGGCATAAATTCATAATGAACAAGTCTTCTGATATATCAAAAAGGTTAGAAACATTGTTTGACTCTTGATTTAGACTGAAGAAACTTTTTTGTCATGAAGAATTGACTGATTTTCACTGTGCACTTTGATGGTTTGTTTCAGGGTATACTGGTACACCCATGTTTCATCACCAGTTATAACATGACCCAAAACATTATCTTGCCTTTCCAAAAGGTTCTGGAAAACTTTCACTTGTATTTATTTTTATTCATTGTTGAGCTCCTTCAAGACCATTTGTGCACACACATATTTCATGCCAAGATTTTTAGATAAGATTTTTCTGGCTGTTTCTCTATCAATACTTACTTGGTCTGCCATATTTCTCATAGTTAGCTGAAAATTTTGATGTACAATTTGACAAATATTTGCAATGTTTTTGTGAATTCTGTTTATTACTGGCTGCACTGACCTCTATTCATCAGTGACACTTTCTCTCCCCTCAGAAAAGCATTTTAACCAATTTGTACACTTCTATTTTCTTCATGGCATTATTTCCAAAAGCTTGGACTAACATGTCTCTGATTTCACTCTTGCCAAGTTTAACTAGAAATTTAATATTTGTTAATTGCTCTAATTTAAGCTCCAACATTCTTGTGATGGGGCACAAAACACACAACAATAATAAATGCCACTTAGCAAGACATCACCACACATTGGCACAAATACAGCTGAGACACAGATATACCAATGTTAGGAAACCTCGCAGACCTGTTTGCAGAGTGCTGCCAAAGTAAGTTCACAGTGACAAGTTTGTGAACTTAATTTTCAGGCTTCATATAAAAGTCTAGCAGTGTTGTAATAGAGCACCAATTTTTCCTTTCATTAACAGCCCAAAATTACAAGTTTACCAGTTATTTAATATCTTGTCTAATAGACTTTTACTTGAGACTCATAGTTTAGATTCCATTTCTAATCTTAGAATTAAAATGGTCACAAGCACACACAAAATCTGGATATACAGATAGACATACAAACAAGGACACACAGACATTGAACACACAATGTGTTTGAATGCTTGTTCAAATTGAACCTGTCCAGGATATGCAAATTTTACCTGGTCCTTTATTGTGGGAGTTGTACAGACACAGCAGGCAAAACAGCTAGACCCAGAAAGTGTGAGGATGTTGAAGGTATAAGCTTATAGTCTTTGGCTCTTAGAGGCTTTGGACTAGTTTGTAGACATAGAGAGCACTGTTTTGCAAAGACAAAAGAAGGAAGGTTTGTACCCTCTTGTATCTCCACAGGGACAGCTCAAAAAAAGGCCAAGGCACTTTGGGGAAATTGTGCCCTGGTGAAGTTTCTGACAGCTCCACCACTGCAGTGCATGCAACTAGCACAGAATGAGAGGGCCACAGGCCCCTCAGAAGGTCTGAGCAAGTGAGCAGCAGAAAGAGAGCAAGAGTGGTCTTAGGAGTTTTGTCTCTGCTGTCCTTGCTTTCCCACCCTTATCCCCATCAGGCCATTCCAACAGAGGTTTAGCCACATACAGCTGCATCTCAGTGATATTCCATTCTGACAGTGACCTGCAGGGTTGAGGTTGGGCCAGCACTGAGTCTGTCAGTGTGCAGGTTATGGCTACTCTGAGTGTGTGTGGGCAATTTATGCTGAGGCAAAGCCATACATGAAACCATGCCCTGACTACTGTCTTCTTGGTAGGGTGCTGCAGCTATGTAGCATTCAAGCAGGGGATTTGGTACCTTAGTCCATGTGAGTTAAGCATTGATCAGCCAAGAGGCTGAGCTCTAAATGCTGGACTCCTGAAAGAAAGAGAGTGTTTAACTTTAACTGCAGTTTATTTAATCAAGAAACTGAAACAGCTTGACCCCATGGGAAAAAAAAGTAGAGATAAAGGGGAAGAAACCAACTGCTGAAAGGCTTTACTGTTCTTATCAGGAAAATAACCTTGGTAATGGAGCAGTGTATTCTTGTGGAACAGTGTACCTTATTGCATGGATAGTTTCTTCAAATTGTCAGGGCACTTTTTACTTCTATCTTTGATTCATGGCCAATTTATCTTTCCATAGAAGTCTTCAAATGGCAGACCACCCTAAGGGAATTTAATTTTGCCTGACCCATGCCCACAATGAAGCTAGGGCATCCCAGAGTGATTCAGTGATGGGATTACAAATTATGGAAAGAGTGTGTAAAAGAAGTAGAGAAATAAGACAGCTGGGGTAGCTAGTGGTTCTTTTAAGGGAAAAAGGGCAGACTGCTGAGAGCCAAGATCCAAGAAAGCAGAGAGAGACAAAAAATGTCTAATACTCATGCAGGCTAAAGAGAAGCCCTTAAGTAGTGTTCTAAGCTTTTGACATAGCCAGAGAGTGGCCCCAGCTGAGAACCATTAATTAGCAGACATTTCCTTCAAGGGTTCACAAGAGATTTCCTAAGGGAGGGAGGGGGAGAGAGAAGGAGAGGGAGAGGAAGAGGGGGGAGAGAGAGAGAGAGAGAGAGAGAGAGAGAGACCAAGTGACCTTTAAAACATTCTAGGGAGGTGCTAAAAAGAGTAGGCATGAATGCCTGTGAACTATGTCTCTTCAATGTTGTGCAGGTCTTTTTCTTGTGCTCAGTGAGACCTAAATTTAGTGTCCCAGATGGCATCCTATTCATCCTGTCATGGAATATTTTTTTAAGGTGGCAGATGCCCTAATGGCTTTTAACTGTCTATACTATGCCCACCAACTTATATGACTTACAGTTACTTGACCACAGAAAGGAGTTAAGAAAGAAAACAAATATAAGGTGATGGAAAGAGAAGTCACATTAGGTGGTGAACTTATTATACATCAAGTTGACAATGCACTGTAGAATTGTATGCCTGAAACCTATGTAATCCTTGCTAACAGATGTCACCCTAATAAGTCTAAGAATAAAAATGAATTGAAAAAAAAAAAGAAAAAGAAAACAGAAGAAATTGCACCTCAAACCTAGAAGATGAGGCAATTGCTTACCTGGAAATGATCCAAGTCATGGAATTATGGAAGATGTTACCAAAAAATGGTCATTTTCCTTGGCTGTTGTCTTCTTGAATAAAAGTATTCACTCAAGAGACAGTGTTCATGAAAGTATAAGATTTTTAAGAGTTTATTAGTAAAAAATGTACACTTTGAAATGTGGAGCAGACTGATCCAAGAGAGAGAAGCAGCCCCTCTTTATATTATTGGACAGTTTTTAAAGGGAATCTTAGGTGGCAATGATGACATTCTCCCAGGGGTCACATGGTCTATGTGACAGTTCTGGAAAAGTTAATTAAGCTTTATGACACCTGAATATTTTTGTCTGGCCAACCAGTCATTCTGGTGTCATCATAAACCCAGGAGCTTAGTCTGGAACAGCCTGGAAAAAATGTTAGTCCATAATAAAAAAATCAGCAAGCATGGGGACATACATGCATCACAAGTTTAAGGGTAATTATCTAAAGCAGGAGGCAGGGGACATCCTATGAGTCAAGGTAGGAACAATCTATTATTTAAGGGCAGGGACTTGGGAAAAATGATTAAGAAATTGATAAACACTAGGAAACTGAGGAAAGAGAGGCTAGTGAATTTAAGTGGTCTAGGGCATGGGGGCTTTTCATGTCCAGTCCTGTTTCTAACCCTGTGTGTATTGTATTTTTCTGATTGCCTTATTTTTAAAATTTAGAGACAGCTAATAATAGGTCAGGGCAAATTTCTTTCTTTCATTACTGTTATGATTACTTCATTTTTTAAATTCAGAGGCAGCTGATAATAGACCAGGCTAACTTCTCTAGGAGCTGTGCCCAGGTGGTCGGTCCCTCAGGAGTGAACACAGGTAGTAACCTTTTGCCTCTTCTGTCACTCATGACTAACTTCCTACCTAACACTTCATCATGATTGCAAACTAAAATTAAAACAATATTTGCTTTCAATAAAGCATCTCATTTTTAGCTCTATTCCTAAAATTTGACAGCATTAATGCAAAATTGTGATAAGACAAAGAAATGTTAATATGAAAATTTTTGGATTTGTGCTTCCCTGTAGAGGGTCTTTGTATGACCTAAGAGCATCTTGCTTTATGATAGCAGGAACCAACATCTTGGATGTGCAATGCTGACTTAATTAATAGATAAACTTTTTTACAAAATTGTGTTTATAGTTAAAAGTTGTTGGAAAAAATATGGGCAGACATTTTCAATTCATGTTAAGTCCTACCAGATAATGGTTTTATATAGTAAAACAAAATTGAGTTCGTGAACTGCTAAAGCTGAAAAAAATTTTTGAATCAGTTTAATAGTTTTTTAATTAATATGTTAAAATATGCAAGCCATTAAAAAAGATTTGATAAAGGTCAAACAATTACTTTGTGGTAGAACTGGGACATAAATGAGGTTGGCATTGTATAGACCAAACATATATCAACCATCATGCTAAGTGTAAATGGAAAGAAATCACCAATAAAAAGGCACAGAGTAGCAGACTGGATTACAAAACAAAACCCATCCATATGTTATCTCCAAAAGACTCACCTCAGCCAGAAGGACAAATGCAAACTCACAATGAAAAAGTGGAAAGAAATATTTCAAAGAATTGGCACACAGAGAAAAGCAGGAGTTGTTTTACTGATGCCTTATGAGACAGACTACAGGACAAAAAAATGGTAATAATAGACAAAGAAGCACATTTCATAATAATTTAAGTGACAATACAACAACAAGAAGGCATGACTCTCATTAATATATATGTCCCCATTAAGGAAGTACCAAAATTTGTGAAGTAACTACTAACAGATCTAAAAAAAGAAACTGAAAGGAGCACAATTATAGTAGGTGACCAAAACATCTCTTTGACAGCCGTGGACAGAGCATCCAAACAAAAAACCAATAAGTAAATATTAGCTTTAAATGATGCATTACAACAAATAGACATACTTGACATTTATAGGACACACCATGCTACAACAAAAGACTATACATTATTTTCTAGTGCATGTAGAACATTCTCAACAATAGACCACATTCTGGTAAACAAAACTAGTCTCAGCAAATTCAAGAAAATTGAAATCATACTACGTGTATTCTGAGGCCACAAAGCTTTGAAATTAGAGATCAACTGCAAATAGAAAGCAGAAATGATCACATGTACATTGAGATTAAGCAACACGTTATTTAAAATGACTGGATCAAAGAAGAAATAAAAGAAGAGATTAAAGAGCACATAGAAAATAATGACAATTAAAATACAATGTATCAAAATTATTGGGATGCAGCAAAAGCAGCAATAAGAGGAAAATTTACATCATTACAGGCCTATCTTAAGAGACAAAAAAATCACAAGTAAACATGCTAACATCCATTCTTAAAGAACCAGAAAAAGAATAGGAAAAATCCAGTCAGCACAAGAAAAATAATATTAAAATTAGAGCAGAACTAAATAAAATTGAGAACAGAAAGGCAATTAAAAAATTAATGCAGGAGAGAGGGCAAGATTGCGACTGAAGAGTAGGTCCCTAAAGCCTCCCCCAGGAAACACAATTGAACAGCCATCCAGGATCCAAGAGAGAACCCTGAGTGACAAAATGACAGCTGAGAAATCCAAGCATTGCAAGAAAACACCTGAAGGTTGGAGAGAGGGGTGAGCATGAGAGAGAGGGGAGAGAGCAGAGACAGATCACAACAGGACCCCATTGCTGCAGACTATCCAGGAGCACCACAGTACATGGGAAGGAGAAGGCCAAGAGGTGACAAGAGTGAAAGCCAGCCAGAGTGGCAGAACGGTGGGAGACTGTGGGGAAGGTCGGCCTTAGAGCAGCGTGATGGAGACAGAGCTTGGGGACAAGCCTCTGAAGCTCTTGAGTAGCAGAAGGGCTGAGCAAGGACTCTGAAGAGCTGCAGGTCAAGGTAAGCCCCAAAGACAGCACCTCACCTCTCAGCACCACTGTGGCCCACAGTATGCATGTGCACAGCTCTCTGCAGGGCCATGGTACCCCCCACTGTGGAGGACAGCCAGCTGCCTTTGTGGCCTGTGACATCAGGCCCCTGGCTTTGAACCAATGGCTTGTGTATGCCCGGTGCCCTCATGTGGTGCATGCCTGCAGACTCCACCCCAAATGGCTAGTCGCTGCAGCGGGTCTGGGAAGAAAGGTGCATTTGATAGTATTCACCCCAGTCAGCAAGAGCAGCCTTGGCCTGCTTCTCCCATCATCCCCAATAAAGGGTAGGAAGTAGAGCTGCCCCAGTGTGCTTTTTGTTGGCCTCTCCCCTCTTATACAGCTTCTCCAACAAATGGCAAGAAGCAGACGGACTATAGATAGAGGTGCTCCACCTCCAAACATGGCAGGATACCAGAGATAAGGCTTAAACACCTCCCCTCTCTCCCAAAACTCAGCCCCCAGTGCCATCTAGTGTCTGCCGTACAGCAAGACACCACAAAAATACTAATAAGAAGAAAGGGCTACTGGACTTTGCTGAATATAACACCCTCAAGACAAAGGGGAAGATCCCAGCACATGGTATGAATACCTTAGATCTAGAGTTGTGCACAAAGAAGATAAAAAATCTCCAGAAAATGATCTCATGGACCTAAAAATTTCTGAACTAAGTGACAGAGAATATAAAGTAGCCATTCTAAAGGCACTGAGAGAAATGAAAACATACTGGCAGAATAACACAGCTGAGATGAATGACATAAGAAAAGAAATTAACAAAAGGAACAATTTAACAAAGATATTTTAAACTTACAGAAGAGCAAGATGGACATTGAGAGATAAATAATACAATAAAAGAAGTGAGAAACAAAATAACTGCCATAGAAAATAGGACCAACCAGATGGAGGAAAAGATTAGTGATATTGAAGATCAGAACATGGAAATATCTCAAAAAGAGAAAGATAGGGAATGTAAAACCAAAAGGATTAAAAGAACTCTGTAAGAACTCTCTGACTCCATGAGACACAACAATATTAGGATAATAGGATTAGAAGAAGGAGCAGAGCACTCTATGAAAAACATACTCAAACAAATACTAGATGAGAAATTTCCAAACCTATTGAAAGATATGGAACCCCAAGTTCAAGAAGGAAACAGGTCGCTGAGATACCTGGACCCTATCAGATCTTCTCTAAGACACATGGTACTAAAGAAGTCAAAAACTAAAAACAAACAGACAATTCTCAAAGAATTCAGGGAAAAAAAGAATTGTAACCTTTAGAGAAAACCTATCAGGCTGGCATCAGATTTCTCAGCTGAAACTCTACAAGCCACGAGGGAGTGGAATCAAATATTCAAAACTTTAAAAGAGAAATTTCCAGCCAAGAATAAATTATCCAGCAAAATTATCTTTCAAATATGAAGGAGAAGTAGAGACATTCTCAGACACTCAAAAGATGAGGGAATTCGTCGGCACAAGGGCAGCACTTCAAGAAATACTGAAGGAGGGTCTTTGAATTGAAACAAAATATCAAGACAAATGGAATAGAGTTGGGGCAACAAGAAAGAAAAAAATAAAACAACAACAAAAACGTAATGTCACAGGAAATCCTCACATATCAATCATCACTCTAAATGTTAATGGACTGAACTCACCAATAAAAGACAGAGTAGCAGACTGCATAATAAAACAAAACCCATCCATACACTGTCTCCAAGAGATACACCTCAGCCATAAAGACAAACACAGACTAAGAGTGGAAGGATAGGGAACAATACTCCAAGCAAATGGTAACCAGAGAAAAGCAGAAGTTGCCTTACTGATACCTCATGTAATAAACTTCAGGATAAAAAAGTTAAAAACAGATAAAGATAGACATTACAAAATGATAAAAGACACAATAAAAATACAAAAATATTGACACTAATAAATATATATGCTGGTTGAAGAAGGCAAGATGGTGACTGGAGAGGAGGTCCCTAAAGCCTCTCCCAGAAAACACAATTGAATGGCCGTCCAGGAGCCAAGAAAGAGGATCCTGAGTGACAAAACGGCTGGTGAAAAATCCAAAAATCGCAATTAAACACCTGAAGGTTGGAAAGAAGGGGGCGAGGCAGGGAGAGGAGACTACAACAGGATCCGAGCAGTGCAGCTTGTGGGAGGAAAGAGGCCACAGGGGAGCTGGACTTTGGAGCTGCATGCTGGAGACAGAGTTTGGGAGCCAGCCTCTGGAACTTTTGAGTGGTAGAATGGCTGAGCGAGGACTCTGAACTGCAAAGATGACACCCCAGCTCTAAGACCCCTGGAGACCTACAGAGGACTGCAGTTCCTGTTCCCAGGCCAGGGCAAAGGTGACTCTGCTGTCTCAGGCTAGGCCCACAGCTTTGGACTTACAGAGCGTGCAATTCCTCGTGCACCCCAGGGTTCTGAAAGCAGTGTGAGACCGTAAACAGCCAGATGCTGAATCAGGGCTAGGAAGAAAGGCTGATTTGATAGCATTCACTAGAGCCAGGAGAAACAAGCCTCAGAACAGCTTCCCCAGCAAAGGGCAGAAGGCACAGCTCCCCTTGGAGCGCCTTTTGTTGGCCTCTCCCCAGGATATATGTGCATAGCCTCCAAACGTAGCAGGAGATCAGAAACAAGAAACAAACAGCTCCCTGTCCCCCAAAACTTGAGCCCCAGTGCCACGTAGTGTCTTCCCTAGAGCAAGACACCACAAAAGCAATAATCTGGGCACTGAACATAAAGCCCTCGTGTCAAAGAGGAAGAACCCAGTGGACAGGATGAATTCCTTGAAAAGTAAAACCCCTCAGAAAGAACATGGAATTCACCCAGAAGAACTCTTGGTAGAACTGGAAGGGTCGGATTTAAGTGAGGGAGAATTTAAAGCAGCCATTCTGAAGGCTGTGAGAGAAATGAAAACGTATGGGCAGAACACCATAGCTGAGATAAATAACATAAAAAAGGATATAAACGACATAAAAAAGGAACTTTGTGAACAAACAGAACAATTTAACAAAGAAATTCAAAACATAAGAAAGATTGAGACGGAAATACGAGAAATAAATAATACCATAAAAGAAGTGAGAAATGAAATAACTACCATAGGAAACAGGACCAACCAGATGGAGGAAAGAATTAGTGATATTGAGGATCAGAACATGGAAACAGCTCAGAAAGAGGAAGAGAGGGAATATAGAACCAAAAGGATTGAAGGAGCTCTGCAAGAACTATCCGACTCCATGAGACAAAACAACATCAGGATAATAGGAATAGAAGAGGGGGCAGAGCAATTTACAGAGAACACACACAAACAAATCGTAGATGAGAACTTTCCAAACGTATGGAAAGATCTGGAACCACAAGTTTAAGAAGAAAACAGGTCCCCCAGATACCTGGACCCTGACAGATCTTCTCCAAGACACATGGTACTAAAGATGTCCAAAACTAAAGACAAAGAGACAATTCCCAAGGCAGCCAGGGAAAAAAGAACTATAACCTTTAGAGGAAAACCCATCAGGCTGGCATCAGATTCTCAGCAGAAACTCTACAAGCCAGGGGAGAGTGGAATCCAATATTCAAAACATTAAAAGAGAGAAACTTCCAGCCAAGAATAAATTATCCAGCAAAATTATCTTTCAGATATGAAGGTGGAATAAAGACCTTCTCAGACAAACAGAAGCTGAGGGAATTTGCCAGCACGAGGCCAGCACTCCAAGAAATACTGAAGGAGGCTCTTCAGCCTGAAACAAAACATCAGGAAAAAGTGGAACAAAGTTGGGGCAACAAGAAAGAAACAAAACTAAACAAGCAAACAAAAACAAAGAAAGAAATAAGTAATGGCCACAGGAAATCCTCACATATCCATCATCACTCTAAATGTTAATGGACTGAACACACCAATAAAAAGACACAGAGTAGCAGGCTGGATTAAAAAACAGAATGGATCCATACGCTGTCTCCAAGAAACACACCTCAGCTGTAAGGACAAACACAGACTCAGAGTGAAAGGATGGGATACAATACTCCAAGCAAATGGTAACAAAATAAAAGCAGGAGTGGCCGTACTGATATACAATGAAATAAACTTCAAGTTAAGAAAGATAGTAAAAAACAAAGATGGTCATCACATAAAGATAAAAGGCACAATGCAACAACAAGAAGTGTTGACACTAACCAACATATATGCTCCTAACCCGGATGCACCAAAATACACAAAGAAACTACAAACAGACTTGAAAGGAGAAACTGATGAATACACAATCATAGTGGGAGACTTAAACACCCCACTAACAGCCATGGACAGATCATCCAAACAGAAAATAAATAAGGAAATAACAGCTCTATATGACACAGTACAGCAATTGGACATAATTGACATTTACAGGACACTTCATCCAGCAAAAAGAGACTACACCTTCTTTTCTAATGCGTATGGGACATTCTCAAGAATAGACCACATGCTGGAACACAAAAGTAACCTCAGCAAATTCAAGAAGTTTGAAACCATACCAAGTGTATTCTCAGACATACAAAGCTTTGAAATTGGAGATCAACTGTAGAAGGAAAGCAGAAAAAAACACATATACATGGAGATTAAACAACAGCTTATTAAAAAATGACTGGATAAAGAACGAATAAAAGAGGAGATTAAAAAATATATAGAAACTAATGACAATGAAAATACAACGTATCAGAATTATTGGGATACAGCGAAAGCGGTAATAATAGGGAAATTTATATCATTACAGGCCTATCTTAAGAAACAAGAAAAATCACAAGCAAACATCTTAGCATCCCATCTTAAAGAAGTAGAAAGAAAAGAGCAAACAAAACCCAAAGTCAGCAGAAGGAAAGAAATAATGAAAATTAAAGCAGAGCTAAACCAATTAGAGAACAGAAAACCAATAGAAAAAATTAATATAATGAAGAGCTCATTCTTTGAGAAAGTTAACAAAATTGACAAACCCCTGGTGAGACTAATCAAAGGATGAAAGAAAGGACACAAATATCCAAAATTAGAAATGAATGGGGAGAAATTACCACTGATACCACAGAAATACAAAGGATTATAAGAAAATATTATGAAGGACTTTATGCCACAAAATTTAACAACCTAGAAGAAATGGACACATTTCTAGAAAATTCTAGCCTACACAGACTGAATCAAGAAGAACTGGATAATCTAAATAGACCAATCAATAGCAATGAGATTGTAATGACTATCCATAATCCCCCTAAAGGCAAAAGCCCTGGACCAGATGGTTTCACCAATGAGTTCTACCAAGCATTCAAAGAATTAACACCTATCCTCCCCAGACTCTCCCAAAGAATGGAAGAGGAAGCAATAATTCCTAACTCATTCGATGAGGCCAACTTTACGCTAATACCAAAGCCTGGCAAAGACAACACAAAAAAAGAAAACTATAGACCAATATCTCTGATGAATACAGATGCAAAAATCCTGAACAAAATATTAGCCAATAGAATAGAACAATGCATCAAAAACATCATGATCAAGTAGGATTCATCCCGGGAGCACAATGATGGTTCAACATAAGAAAATCAATCAATGTGATAAACCACATAAACAAAATCAAAGATAAAGACCATATGGTCATTTAAATTGATGTCAGAAAAAGCTTTCGCCAAGACATAGCATCCGTTTATGATCAAAACACTAAATAAAATAGGTATAGAAGGAAAGTATTTCAACATAATAAAGGCCATATATGACAGACCCTTGGCTAACAGCATACTAAATGGGGAAAAGCTGAAACCTATTCCCCTAAAATCAGGAACAAGACAGGGATGCCCCCTGTCACCACTGTTGTTTAATATAGTACTGGAAGTTCTAGCCACAGCAATCAGGCAAGAGAAAGGAATAAAATGTATCCCAATTGGGAAAGAAGAGGTCAAATTGTCACTATTTGCGGATGACATGATCCTTTATATAAAAACTCCAAAGATTCCACCAGGAAACTATTAGAAACAATAAACGAATACGGTAAAGTTGCTGGATATAAAATCAACAGACAAAAATCAGCAGCATTCCTTTATACAAACAATGAATCCTCAGAAAAAGAAATGAGGGAGTCAATTCCTTCTGCTATCACAACAAAAAGAATGAAATACCTGGGAATTAACTTAACAAAGAATGTGACACACTTATACACAGAAAACTATAAGACATATTTGAAAGAAATTGGTACAGACTTTAAGAGGTCGAAAAATATCCCCTGTTCATGGATAGGAAGACTTAACATTGTTAAAATGGCCATTCTGCACAAAGCAATCTACAGATTTAATGCAATACCCATCAAAATCCCACAATCATACTTTCGTGAAATAGGTAAAAGAATTATTAGATTTACATGGAACCATAAAAGACCTCGAATTGCCAAAGCAATACTATATAAAAAGAATAAGGCTGGTGGCATTGCACTTCCTGACTTCTATTTATATTACAAAGCATCAATAGACAAAACAGCTTGGTACAGGCAGAAGAACAGAAATAGAGACCAATGGAATAGAACTGAAAACCCAGAAATAAACCCACAAATTTATGGACAAATAAATTTTGATAAAGGAGCAAAAAACATACAATGGGGAAAAGACAGCCTCTTTAGTAGGTGGTGCTTGGAAAACTGGAAAAACATATGCAAAAGAATGAACCTGAGCTGTGAACTTTCTCCATATACAAAAATTAACTCAAAATGGATTAAAGACCTTCATATAAGACCTGCAACAATAAACTGTATAGAAGAAGACATTGGTACTAAACTTATAGACCTAGGACTCAAGGAAGACTTCATGAACCTGTCCTCAAAGGCAAGTGAAGTAAAAGCAAAAATAAATGAACAGGACTATATCAAACTAAAAAGCTTATGCACAGCAAAAGAAGCCATCAACAAGGTAAAGAGACAGCCAACTGAATGGGAGAAAATATTTGCAAATAAAGCATCAGATAAGGGTCTAATATCTAAAATATATAAAGAACTAATAAGACTTAACAACAACAAAAAAAACAAACAACCCAATTGAAAAGTGGGCAGAAGAACTAAACAGACACTTCTCCCACGAAGAAATACAAATGGCCAGTATACATATGCAAACATCTCATCCTCATTAGCTATCAGGGAAATGCAAATCAAAATCACAATGTGATACCACCTCACACCTGTTAGAATGGCTATTATCAACAAGACAAGGAATAACAAGTGCTGGAGAGGATGTGGAGAAAAAGGAACTCTGGTACACTGCTGGTGGGTGTGCAAACTGGTACAACCACTGGGGAAGGCAGTGTGGAGGTTCCTCAGAAAATTGGGAATGCAGCTACCATTTGACCCAGCAATCCCCCCCTCTGGAGATCTACCCAAAAGACATGAAAACCTTTGTCCGCAAAGACTTATGTACCCCACTGTTCATTGCATGCTTTTCACAGTGGCCAAAACTTGGAAACAACCAAAGTGCCCTGCGATAGATGACTGGATAAAGAAGCTGTGGTACATATACACGATGGAATATTATTCAGCTGTAAGAAAAAATGAAATATTGCCATTTGCTACAAAATGGATGGACCTGGAGATCATCATGCTTAGTGAAGTAAGCCAGGCAGAAAAAACAAAGAACTGTATGACTTCACTCATATGCAGAATATAAAACTGAAAGCAAAGAAAAAAGAAATGAAGAAGCAAATAACCCATGGACACAATCAATAGTTTAATGTTTATTTGGCGACGAGTAGGATAGGGAGGGGAGAAAGAGAAGGGGGGGGAAAGGAGGAGGGGAAGCTTAATAAAAGGTGGTGGAAAGAGAAGTCACATTGTGTGGTGAACTTATTATACATGAAGTTGAAAATGCACTGTAGAATTGTACACCTGAAACCTATGTAATCCTTGCTAAAAGATGTCACCCCAATAAGTCTAACAATAAAAATGAATAAGGAAAAATAAATATATATTTTCCTAACCAGGAAGCACCAAAATATACAAAGCAACTACTAAGAGATCTGAAAATAGAAACTGACAAAAACAGAATCATTGTGGGAGACTTAAACATCCCCTTAAACAGCCATGGACATATCAACCAAACAGAAGATACATAAGGAAATATCAGCTCTAAATGACACATTACAGCAATTGGACATGATTGATATTTACAGGACACTTCATCCAGCAAAAAGACACTATACATTCTTTTTTAGTAAACATGGAACATTCTCAAGAATAGACCACATTTTGGGACACAAAAGAAGCCTCAGCAAATTCAAGAAGATCAAAATCATACCAAGTGTATTTTCCGACCACAAAGCTTTGAGATTGGAGATCAATTATAAAAGGAAAGCAGAAGAAACCACACATATATGGAGATTAAACAAAATCTTATGTTAAAATGACTGGATAGAAACACAAGTAAGAGATGAAACATATATAGAAATTAATGACAATGAAAATACAATATATCAAAATTATTGGGACAGTGAAAGCAGTAATAAGAGAGAAACTGATATCACTACAGTCCTATCTTAGGAAACAAGAAAAATCACAAGTAAACACCTTAGCATCCCATCTTAAAGAACTAGAAAAAGAAGAGTAGACAAAACCCAAAAACAGTAGAAGGAAAGAAATAATAAAAATTAAAGCAGAGCTAAATGAAATGGAAAATAGAAGGACTGTCATGTCCCACCCTACACAGGCAGTGGGGGAACAGGAACGGCAGAGCAAAATGGTAAAACACAGTAGCCAAAAATAAGTTTCAAGTGGGGCCAACGGACTCCAGCCTCAGGAACTGAAAGAACCCCGAATTGAACCAACACATAACTTTTATTGGTGAGCATACAAGGAAGTAAAACTGGTTATTCAATGGTCTGTGCATAACCTTGCCTAGGGGACTACCTTTGTACTGAAAGTCCCCACTGTGTTTCAACATGCATTGTATCTCTATAAGAACATATAGCCCCAAGGACCCAATGTAGGGAAACCAATGCAGGGGGTTGACTCAGTACCTAAATCATTCCAATTGGCGCATGACTGATATTGTTCTTTCAGATCACTGTGGGAGAAGCTTGGGACACAAAGCAGCCAGAGGGTTGATTAAACTCCAAAAGGGTGAGGGGTTGTGCCTCACCTCTTTAGAGCCCAAGCTCTCTCCTGTTGGCCCCTATGTGACTGTGCCTGTCTTAGGTTGTTCCTCCCTTGAGGAATCTCACCCGTCATTGACTAACCAGCCATCCTCTGGGGCCATACAGGGTGATGTGAGGTATTCTATGCCTCCGTGGCCTCCATGCTTAGCTCCTGCCTTAGGATATCATGGGGAATGCATGAGGGGACAGATAGTTTGGCAGTTGTAAGGCAACATCATCCCCTTTTTGTTTTTGTAAAAGGAGAAACACAAACTTAGCAGTTATTTTTTTAAATCTATGGCCCATTGTAGGACTTGTTGACCTCATCTAAAGACTAATCAAAATAAAAGAAGAATTATTAGCAACAGTGCAATTGCACCTGCAAATCCTCCACCTAGGGTCTTCACCCAGGTAAAGGGGTTTAAACGAGACAACTCTTTTGCTCCCACGGAAAGCATCTCTTCTCCTGGTAGAAGAGAAATCATGGCATGAGACATCTGATCCACTTCTTGTTGCAGCTGTAGAATATCTACAGTGAGTTGTGAGTATGTCCCCAGAGTTGATCTCGTACTTCCAAACATGGAGTCCTATTTTGGTCATAAGAGAAAGGAGTCACACAATAGTTAGAAACATTCCAATCACTTTTTAGAATAATTGTGGTATGGAGATTTTCAAATTGATCTCCAAGAAAAACTACAGTTGTCTCCAAGTAAGTCAATCTAATATTAATTTCTTGGTCAATTTTGATTTGTTTATTCCAAGCCTTGCATTTTTATGCCATTTCTGCATGAACTGAGTAATCTGTACAGCGTGATGTAAGGCTACTCCAAAGACAGTAGCAACAGTAGTTATTGCTATAATTCCCATAATTCTTGCAATTAAGAAGACAATAAATCCCTTTGTCTGATATAAAATTTTATGAAGGAGTTGTAAAACAACATAAACTGTTGGGGAGCCTTCCCACACCCTAGGGGCTTGGACAGGTAACTATAATCCCCATCTTCTTAAAATCATAATTTGGTCTTGGGACACATTATAAATTGAGGAATCAATACATGTATGCAAACGACATTGAAGGCATTCAAACATTTTTAGGGTTGGATCAATTATAAAATTTCATAATAGAAAAACATAAGTATTTTTAAGACAAACTTGTAAATCAAACTTTTTTGTTTTTTCAAATCTAAAGGTACGTTTTTTGCTTTTCTTTCATGGGTTGCTGCCCATGATATGGCTTAACACACCAACCAGGTACAAGCAAAACCTTGTCTCCATGTCAATAATGTTCCTAAATGCCATTGATTAGTTTGAATATCTTTCCACCAGATAGGCACATTTTCCAAAGGTTTTGAGCTGTGTAACCTATTGAAATGTCTCTCAGCTGCAGTACGTCCAAGGTGAGCCTTGATATCTGAGCCTAATGAATTTTAAAAAATTAAAGTAAACATAGCTCTTGCCAGTTGTATTTGTGAGGGGTCCTTAATTTCTCCCCCTTTTTGTTTTTTAAAAAAATTTTATTGCATTATAAAAACTTGAAACATATATAGAGAGATTTAGCAGTATTGTAACTGAGCATCAATTTTTTAATGGCCTAAAATTATAAATTTACCATTTATTTAATATTTTGTCTAATGAACCATTAGTTGGGACTAAAATTTTAAATTTTATTGTTGATCTTAGAATTTAAAATGGCCATATATACACACATATGAACAAATTTGGTTACATACATAGATACACAGACATAAAATAGATGTTTGGTTTAATTGCATCCATCTAGGACATGCAAATTATACCTTTATTTGGCCATTACATCTGGATTTGACCAAGGCCACAATTTACAAAAAACAAACAAACAAACAGATCCATATATAATAAGACAACAAAGGGAAATATTTAGTTTATCCTAACTGATTAGAAAGGCATTTGTGAGGGCAAAACGTTAGTGCAAGTTCACTCCAGTGAGCAAAATCACTCAGCAACTGCTTCCAGAGGCTGATTTTGCACTAAGATTTTTGTTGTACCCCAGGATTTACTCCTTCAGGGCATTCATATGGAGCATTAAGAATTTGACAAGTTGGGCAGGTTTGAACAACCCATCCAGTCTGTTAGTGATAAGAAACCGAGACCTAAGGCCATTAGCATTTGTATGAGTCAAAGGATGAAAATGTGTTGTCTCAGTAATAAGGGCCTTTCCTACTAAGGAATCTGCAAGAACATTACCATGAGTCTTCGGACCAGGCAAATTAGTACGAGCGTGTATGTAGGTGATGAAGAAGGGACGTTGATGATTTCTCACAACCTGCTGGAGTTGGAGAAATAAAATCTGGAGAAATTGATTAGTATTATTATAAAGAGATGTTGTTTTTAGTATTTTGTATTGTATGAACAACATAACCAGAATCAAAAACAATATTTAAAGGTTTAGAAAAAGGCAGTTAAAACTGCTATTAATTAGCCTTTTGTACTGAAGTACGGTTTGTTTGAATTAGTTGTTGACCTTTTTCACTGACAGTTGCTGCTTTACCATTACTTGATCCATCCATAAAAACTGTACTGCCCTAAGGAAAAGGAACCTGTCTGAGACTTTTAAGTAAAAATCCAATCAGTTTTCAGAAGTAACTGGAATAACTTGATTTTTGGATAATGATTATCAATTTTTCCAAAGCAACTACTAATAGCAATCTGCTAAGATTCACAATTAATGTTTAAATATGTTATTTGTTGTTTTTTATAAAGAACCATGATTTGATTAGATTCCTGTCCTATAAAGAAGTACCCTGGTAAGAGCTCCTGATAGGAGTTCTGAGATTAACTCTATATAGCTTGGAAATGACTTAACAAAGTTGTTAGACAAAAAAAGCCACTCAACCACACCATTTTGTTGAACAATTACTGCCATGGGTGAATGAGGAGTTGGAAAAATTAAAATTTGTAAAGGCAGAGAAGGATTTATATGCTAAATTTGAGCTTTTAGTATTTTGTGTTTTATTAATTCTAAGTCTGTTGGCTTGAAGAGTTAGGGTGCGGGGACTATCCAATTGAGGGGAGCCTCATGAGGGACCAAATAAATTATTGAGAGCATAAGTGGAAATGTGTAAAGTAAGTTGTAACCAATTAATATGTCCTAGCAATTTTTGTAAATCATTTAAAGTATTAATTTGATATCTTTTTATTTGTACCTTTTGGGGTTTAATAGATTGACAGTCCACAACTGTTTCTAAATATTGAACTGGTGTTGTGCTTTGAATTTTATTAGGAGCAATACAAAGTCCAGCCCAATCAAGTTGTTTTTTAAGTAATTTAAAACATGTTGCTAGCTGTTTAATAGAGGATGCAGCACAGAGAATCTTATCTATATTGTGAATAATATAACAATCTGGAAAATTATTTCTTACAGGTTGTATTGTCAGAGCTATAAAAAGCTGACAAATTACAGGACTATTAAGCATTTTTTTGTGGAAAAACTTTGCATTGATATCTTTTTAAAGGTTTCTTGTTATTAATTGAAGGAACAAAAGATGGAAATCAAGGACAATCATTAGGATGTAAAGGAATTGTATAGAAACAATCTGGTAAATCAATAACTATCAAAGGCCAAATTTTTGGAAACATAGAAGACTGTGGGAGTCCAGGCTGTAAGGCTCAATTATAGCATTAATAGTTTGCAAATCAGTGAGTAATTGCCATTTTCCTGATTTTTTCTTAATGACAAATATAGGAGAATTTCAAGGACTAGTAGAAGATTCTATATGATCTTGTTTTAATTGATTAATGCTTCTAATTTTTCCTGGGAGAAGGGCCACTGTTCTATCCATAGAGGCTTATTATTTGACTATTTAAGGGCTATGGGGGTCAGTAGCTGTGCAATAGTGATTGTTTGAGCTCCTTTAAAAATTTAAATGAAAAGGGCTCATGGGCATATTCCTAACATGTTAGGGTGGTTTGGATCATCGCCAGGAACAGGATGCTCACTGGAAAAGCTAAAGCCTCTAAATCATCCTTGAATCAAGGCTCTCATATGCCCTTTCCCACTGCAGAGTGGTGTGTGAGCGCCTCCATTAGGAGGAGGATGCATGCATGTGGTGGAAAGAAAAGGGTTATTTCTCCTTTCCTGCTATGCCAGCGGATCCCACTCACATTGTGGAAAAGCAGACAGTGGTGGTAAATCAAGTAAAGGACCTGAGGATGGATGAGAGTCCTCCAATGAAGGAGATAATGATTTTGGGACTACTTTGGAGGCTTCTAAAGAGCCATCCTCTTTTTCCTTAGATTCCTGTATTTCTTCCTCTTCTTCATCTTCCTCATCAGTTTGTAAAGACTCTAAAACTGTCCAAATTAATTGTCATGTAGTCCAAATAGTCACTGGAAAAGAAACTCCTTTATGGTATAATGTGTGGAGTTCTGTATTTACTCTCTCCCATGTTTTTAAATTTAATGTCCCCACATTTGGGAACCAAAAACTGTGAGTTTCAATTGCTTTAAGAAGCTCCTCTAGTCTCTGATCCAACACTCGAGTTCCTCTGGCCTTAAGAAGTTGTTTAAGCAAGCAGATATAAGGCCTGTACTGGCTGTTTCAATTCTCCATTACCTTGGTGGATCCCTGGGCAGTTTCCTACCTTCAGTAGGTTCGCATAATAACCTCCCAGGCCTTGCACCAAGAATATCCTGATTCAACTCTAAGTCGACCTTCCTTCTCAGGCCCCACTTTGGGTGCCAGATGTCACATCCCGCACAACACAGGCAGTGGGAGAACAAGAAAGGTGGTGCAAGGTGGTGAAACACAGTAGCCAAAAATAAGTTTCAAATGGGGCCAAGGGACTCCAGTCTCATGGACTGAAAGAGCCCCAAATTGAGCCAATGTATAACTTTTATTGGTGAGCATACAAGAAAATAAAAGTGGTTATTCAATGGTCTGTGTGTAATGTTGCCTAGGGGACTGCCTTTTTTCCTAAAGTCCCCACTGTGTTTCAATATGCATTGTATCGCTATAAGAACATATAGTCCCAAGTACTCACCCCAGGGGGTTGACACAGTACCTAAATCATTCCTGTTGGCATATGACTGATACTGTTCTTTCACATCACCATGGGAGCAGCATGGGAGAAAAGCAGCCAGAGGGTTGATGATTAGCCTTCAAAAGAGTGAGGGGCTGTGCCTCACCTCTGTAAAGCCCAAGCTCTCTCCTGTTGGCCCCTATGCGACTGTGCCTGTCTTAGGTTGTTCCTCCCTTAAGGAATCTTACCCATCATTGACTAACCAGAAATCCTCTGAGACCATGCAGGGTGATGTGAGGTATTCTATGCCCTTGTGGCCTCCATGCTCAGCTCCTGCCTTAGAATGTCATGGGGAATGCATGAGTGGACAGACGGTTTGGCAGTTGTAAGGCAACAAAGGACAATAGAAAACAATTTAACATTACAAAGAGCTCGTTCTTTGAGAAAGTAAAAAATATTGACAAACCCTTGGCTAGACTAATCAAAGGACAAAATGAAAAGACAGAAATATCCAAAATTA
This sequence comes from Lyroderma lyra, assembly GCA_004026885.1. NCBI lineage: Eukaryota > Metazoa > Chordata > Mammalia > Chiroptera > Megadermatidae > Lyroderma > Lyroderma lyra. The sequence goes on along the minus strand of PVJL010004748.1, from coordinate 65,785 downwards.
GAAATGAAAAAAGAGAATTTACTACTGATGCTACAGAAATAAGAAGGATTACAAGAAAATATTATGAAGGGCTTTATGACACTACATTTAACTACCTAGAAGAAATGGAGAAGTTTCTAGAAACTTATAGCCTACCTAGATCAAACCAAGAACTGGATAATCTAAATAGACCAATCAATAGCAAAGAGATTGAAATGACTGTGCATAATCTCCCTAAAGGTAAAAGCCCTGGACCAGGTGGTCTCTTCAATGAATTCTAGCAATCATTCAAAGAAGTAACGCCTGTACTCCTCAGACTCTTCCAAAAAAATTGAAGAGGAAGCAATACTTCCTAACTCACTCTATGAGGCCAACATTACCCTAAAACCAAAGCCTGGTAAAGACAACACAAAAAAGGAAATTATAGACCAATATCTCTGATAAACACAGGTGCAAAAATCCCAAACAAAATATAAGCAAATAGAATAGAACAATGCATCAAAAAGATTATACATCATGATCAGGTGGGATTCATCCTGGAAGCCCAACGATGGTACAACATATGAAAATCAATCAATGTGATACACCACATAAACAAAATAAAAGATAAAACCATGTAGTCATATCATTTGATGCAAAGAAAGTATTTGGCAAAATACAACATCCATTTATGATTGAAACACTGAATAAAATAGGTATAGAAAGGAAGTATCTCAACATTATGAAGGCTATATATGAAAAAGACTCAGCTAACATCATACTGAATGGGGAAAAGATGAAGCCTATTCCCCTAAAATTAGGAATAAGAGAGGGCTGCCATCTGTCACCACTGCTATTCAATATGGAACTGGAAGTTCTAGCCAGAGCAGTCAGGCAAGAGAAAAGAAAAAAAAAGGCATCCAAATTGGGAAAAAAGAGGTCAAATTGTCACTATTTGCATATGATATTATCCTTTATGTAGAAAATTCCAAAGATTCCACCAGGAAAGTATTAGAAAAAATAAACAAGTACAGTAATGTTGCAGGATACAAAATCAATGTACAAACATCAACAGCATTCCTATATACAAACAATGAATCTTAAGAAAAAGAAATGAGGTAGTCAATTCCTTTTGCCATCACAATAAAAAGAATGAAATATCTGGGAATTAACAAAGAATGTGACAGACTTATACATGGAAACTATAAAATGCTTTTGAAAGAAATTGAAGTAGACACAAAGAAATAGAAAATATGCCCTATTCATGGATAGGAAGACTTAACATTGTTAAAATGGCCATTTTGCCCAAAGCAATTTACAGGTTTAATACGGTACCTATCAAAATTCCACAATCATACTTTCTTAAAATAGATAAAGGAGTTATCAGATTTATATGGAACCATATAAGATCTTGAATTGCCAAAGCAATACTCCATAAAAAGAATGAGGCTGGTGGTATTACACTCCCCCAGTTCAATTATATTAAAAACATCGATAATCAAAGCAGCTTGGTATTGGAGAAAAACAGAAACACTGACTAATGGAACAAAACTGAAAACCCAGAAATAAATCCACAAATTTATGGACAAATAATTTTTGATAAAGAAGCAAAAAATATGCAATGAGGAAAAGACAGCCTCTTCAGAAGATGGTGCTGGCAAAGCTGCAAAAACACATGCAAAAGAATGAATCTGAGCTGTGAACTCTCACCATATATAAAAATTAAGTAAAATGGATTAAAGACCTCCATATAAGCCCTGAATCAATAAACTGTATAGTAGAAAACATAGGGATTAAATTTATAGATCTAGAGCTCAAGGAAAACTTCATTAACCTGAACTCAAAGGCAAGGAAAGTAATAGCAAAAGTAAATGAATAAGACTATATCAAACTATAAAGCTTCTGCACAGCAAAAGAAACCATCAACAAAGCAAAGAGACAGCCAACTGAATGGGAGAAAATATTTACAAAAAAGCATCAGATAAGGGTCTAATACTTAAAATATATAAAGAATTAATATGACTTAACAACAAAAAACAAACAACCCAATTAAAAAGTGGACAGAAGAACTAAACAGACACTTCTCCCATGAAGAAATACAAATGGCCAGCAGACATATGCGAACATGCTCATCCTCATTAGCTATCAGGGAAATGCAAATCAAAACCACAGTGCGATACCACCCCACACCTCTGAGAATGGTTATTATCAACAAGACAAGGAATAACAAGTGTTTGAGAGGATGTGGATAAAAAGGAACTCTTGCACACTGCTCCTTCTGGATCTACCCAAAAAACTTGAAAACCTTATTCCGCAAAGACTTATGTACCCCATTGTTCAATGCAATACTATTCACAGTGGCCAAAAGATGAAAAGAACCAAAGTGCCCTGCAACAGATGACTGGATAAAGAAGCTGTGGTGTATATACGCAATGGAATATTACTCAGCTATTAGAAAAAATAAAATATTGCCATTTACAACAAAATGGATGAACCTGGAGGTCATCATACTAAGCAAAATAAGCCAGACAGAAAAATATAAAAAACTGTATGACTTCACTCATATATGGAATATAAAACTAAAAGCAACGAAGAAAAAAACAAACAAACAAACCAAATACTCATGGACAAAATCAATCATTTAATGTTTATTTGAGGACAAGTGGGGAGGGAATGAGAGATCAGGAGGGTGTGGGAGAGGAGAAAGGGGGAGCTAAATATATAGTGATGGAAAGATAACTCACACTGGGTAGTGAACTTATTATAGAACAAGTTGACAATGCGCTGTAGAATTGTACACTTGGAACCTATGTAATTCTTGCTAACAAATGTCACCCCAATAAGTCTAACAAATAGAAAACAATTACTGCAATGAACAGCTGGTTTTTTGAAGTAAATAAATACAATTGACAAATCACTGGCTAGGCTAACAAAAAGAAAGACACAAATAAACAAAATTAGAAATGTAAGAGGAGAAATTACAACTGACACAATGAAAATACAAAGGATCTTAAAATGTTTTGAACAGCTTTATGTCACCAAATTTAACCACCTAGAAAAAAATGTACAAGTTTCTAGAATCATATGGTTCACCTAGACTGAACAAAGAATAAGTAGATAATCTAAATAGAGGAATCAATAGTAAAGAAATTGAAATAATCATCCAAAATCTTCCCAAAAGCAAAACACCCCAATCAGATGATCTCACCAATGAGTTTCATGAAACATTCAGAGAAAAAATGAAGACCTATTCTACCAAGAATCTTTCAAAAATAGGAATATAAAGCAATACTTCCGAACTCATTTTAGGAGACCAATATTACGCTGATACCAAAACCTGGTGAAGATAACATAAAAAAAGAAAACTGTAGACCAATATCTCAGATGAACACAGATTCAAAACTCCTAAACAAAATAATAACAAATAAATACAACAATACATTAAAAAGATTATACATCATGATTAAGTGGAATTCACCCCAGGGGCACACTGATGGCTCAATATATGCAAATCACCAAATGTAATACACCACAGTAACCAACTAAAATATAAAAATCATATGATTAAATCATTTGATACATAAAAAGCATTTGACAATATACAACATCCATTTATGACTGAAACACTAAATAAAATGGTATAGAAAGAAAGAACTTCAACAAAATATAGGCCGTATATGACAAACTCTTAACTAATATCATACTGAATGAGAAAAAGCTGAAGCCTTTTCTCCAAGATCAGAAATAAGACATGGGTGACCCCTGTCACCACTGCTATTCAATGTAGTACAGTAAGTTCTAGCCAAAGCAATCAGACAAAAGAAAAAAATAAATAAATGATATCTAAATTGGGAAAGAAGTCAAACTCACTATTTACAGATGACATGATTCTTTATATAGAAAATTCCAAAAACTTGACCAAAGAACTATTACAAACAATAAACAAATACTGTAAAGTTGCAGGAGAGAAAATCAACATACAAAAATCAATTGTTTCTTATATACTAGCAATGAAACTTCAGAAAAATATATGAGAAAATCAATACCTTTTGTTATGGCAACAAAATAACAAAATACCTAGGAACTAGAAAGAATGTGAAGGTCTTATACTCTAAAATCTGTAAGACACAATTTAAAAAAATTGAAGAGAACATAATGACATGGAAAGATTTTCTGTGTTCATTGGTAAGAACACTTGACATTTTAAAAATTGTTATATTATCCAAAGCAATATACAGATATAATGCAATTGCCGTCATAATTACATAGACATTTTTTTCAAAAACTAGATTAAAAAGTTATCGGATTTATATAGTACCATGAAAGCCTCTGAATAGTCAAATAAATCTAACATAAGAAAAAAAAAAGTAAGGTTGAGAGTTTGGCAAGATGGCAACCAGAGAGGAGGTTCCTAAATCCTCTCCTGAAAAATAAAATTAAATGGCCAATGAGGAGGCAACATAGGAAACCTTGAGTGGCACAGAAATCAGAAAACAGAAATCCATGCATCACAAGAAAACTCCTAAAGGTTAGAGAAAGTGGGGAGAGTGGAAGAGAAGGGATGGAGCAGAGATGGATCATGATCTGACCCCACTGCTCCTAACTAAAGGAATTAGAAAGAAATCAGGGAGCAGCACAATACATGGGTGAAGGGTGACCAAGAGACAACAAGAGTGGAAGCCAGAGTGGTGGAATGCTGGGAGACTTTGAGGGAGCTGGACCTAACAGCAGTGTGTTAGAGACAAAACCTGGGAATTCAGCTCTGAAATTCTGAGTAGCAAGGAAGCTGAAAGACGACTTTGAACAGTCCCAGGCAGGAATAAAGCCCCAGATACAACACCTTGGCTCCAAGGACCCTCATGGTCTGTAGCACACATGCGCTCACACTAGCACCTTCACGCGGCTCCTGGACAATGCCTCCTGGCTCACAGTGTCCACGGATGCACACATGCAGTGCCCTTTTGCAGCCATCAGCTCATGATCCTCAGTGTGCTCACATGCTCAGTGCCCTCATGAAGCCAGGGGTTCCCGGCTTGGGGCTCCCAGCCCCAAGTCTGCAGTGTGCGTGCATGGCACAGTTGCACAGCTCACACTTATAGACTTGGCCCTGGGTGGCTTCTGTGGAGGCAAATCGCTAGAACACAGCTCTGGGGTAGAGCTCTAGAGAGGGGAGAGAGGCAGATTAGACAGCGTTTCCACCAATCAGTGTGGGCAGCCTCAGCTTGCGTTTCATTGACCTTTTCTGGCTCCCCCAGGTTCGCCAGCAAAGCACAGGAGGTGGAGTGGCCTCAGCATGCATTTTGTTGCCTTCTTCCTCTGCTGCAGGCTCCACAATGAACTGCAGGAAGCAGAGAGACCACAGACTGCAGTAGACTGACATGTCCTGCCCCCAAATGCTACTGGAAAATGAAAGGTATGGCTTAAACACCTCCCCTCTCTCCCAAAGCTTGTCCCCTAGCACCACCTAATGTCTACTCTATAGCAAGACACCACAAAGATTCTAATCAGAGAAAGAAAGAGAACTCCTGGGCTGTTGCAAAAATAAAGCCCTCATGTCAAAGAAGAACAAAACAAACAATTTGAGTAACTTTGGATTTAAAGTTGCTCAGAAAGAAGATGAAAAATCTTCAGAAGGGTATCTTACAGACTTAGAAATTTATAAACTAAGTGACAGTGAATGTAAAGTAGCCATTCTAAAGGCTCGTAGAAAAATGAAAAGATACTGGTAAAACACCATAGCTGAGATGAATAATCTCAGAAAGGAAATCCATGAACAAAAGGAACAATTTAACAAAGAAATTCAAAGTATAAGAAAAAATGAGATTGAAGTTCAATAGATTAATAATACAATAAAAGAGTGAGAAACAAAATAAGTGCCATAGGAAACAGGGCCAATCAGATGGAGGAAAGAATTAGTGATATTGAAGATCGGAATATGGAAACATCTCAAAAACAGAAAGATAGGAAATACAGAACCAAAAGGATTGAAACAACTCTGTAAAAACTATGCGATTCCATGAGAAAGAGCAATATAAAAATACTAGGATTAGAGGAAGGAACAGAGCACTCTACAAAGAACATAAACAAATGTAGACAAGAAATTTTCAAATCTATGGAAAGATCTGGAACCCAAAATTAAAGAAAAAGATAAGTACTCTAGATACCTGGACCCTAGCAGATCTTCTCCAAGACATATTGTACTGAAGATGTCAATAACTAAAGAAAAAGAGACAATTGTCAAGGCAGCAATACCTTGCAAATATTAACCAGGGAAAAGCAGGAGTTGCCATACTCACATGTGATGAAAAAATCTTCAAGTTAAAAAAGATAACAAGAGACAAAGATTGACATTACATAATGATAAAAGGCACAATAAAGCAACGAGAAGATTGATAATAATTAATATATATGCTCCCAATCCAGAAGCACCAAAATATACAAAGCAACTAGTAACAGATCTGGAAATAGAAACTGACAAAAGCACAATTATTGTGGGAGACCTAAACACCCCCTTAACAGCCATATACAGATCATCCAAACAGAAAATAAATAAGGAAATATGAGCACTAAATGACACATTAGGGGTTCCCTGGTGGTGTAGTGGCTAGGCTTCAGCACTCTCAATGCCATGGCCTGGGTTTGATTCCCACCTGGAGAACCCCCTCCAAAAAAAAAAATGACACATTACAGCAATTACACATAATTGATATTTACAGGACACTTCAGCCAGCAGAAAGGGACTATGTCTTCTTTTCTAATGCACATGGGACATTCTCAAAAATAAACCATATACTGGGACACAAAGTTAGCTTCATCAAATTCAAGAAGGTTGAAATCATACCAAGTATATTTTCAGAACACAAAGCTCTGAAATTGGAGATTATCTGTAAAAAGAAAGCACAAAAAATCACATATACACGGAGACTAAATAACATCTTATTTAAAAATGACTGGATAAAAGAACAAATCGAAGAAGAGATTAAAAGTATATAGAAACTAATGACAATGAAAATACAACATATTCAAATTATTGAGACATAGCGAAAGCAGTAACAAGAAGGAAATTGATATAATTACAGGGTTATCTTAAGAAACAAGAAAAATCACAAGTAAACACTTTAGCATCCCATCTTAAAGAATAGAGATTTCCCTGGTGGTGTAGTGGCTAAGGCTTCAGCACTGTCAACACTGCGGCCTAGGTTTGATTCCCGGCCAGGGAACTACCCACATTAAGAAAAAAAAAAAGAACTAGAAAAAGGAGAGCAGACAAAACTCAAAGTTAGCAGAAAGAAAGAAATAATAAATATTAGAGATAGAGCTAAATGAAATAAAGAACAGAAAGAGAACTGGAAAAATTAATGCTATGAAGGGCTGGTTCTTTGAGAAAGTCAACAAAATTGACTAAACTCTGGCTAGCCTAATCAAAGGGTGATAAAAAAGGACACAATTGTCCAAAATTAGAAATGAAACATGAGAAATTACCACTGATACCACAGAAATACAAAGAATTATAATATTATGAATGTCTTTATGCCACTAAATTTAACAACCAAGAAAAAAAGTTCCAAGAAACTTATAGCCTACATAAACTGAACTAAAAAACCTGGATAATCTAAATAGACCAATCAGTAGTAAGGAAATTTAATTCACTATCCACAACCTCCCTAGAGTCAAAAGCCCTGGACCACATGGTCTCACCAACAAATTTTAGAAAGCATTTAAAGAAGAATTTAGATCTATCCTCAGAGTTTTACAAAAATTTGAAGACAGAGAAGCAATACTTCCTAATTCATTCTATGAGGCCAACATTACCCTAATACCAAAGCCTGGTAAAGACAACACGAAGAAAGAAAACTATAAAGCAATATCTCTGGTGAACACAGATGCAATAATTTTAAATAAAATATTAGCAAATAGAATACAAGAATGCATCCAAAAGATTATACATCATGATCAAGTGGGATTCATCTCAGGAGCACAAGGATGGTTCAACATGCAGAAATCAATCAATGTGATACACCATATAAACAAAATATAAGACAAAGACCATATGATCATATCAATAGATGTGGAAAATGCATTCGACAAGATACAACATCCATTTATGATCAAAACACTGAAAAAATGGGTATAGAAGGAAAGTATCTCAACATAATGAAGGCCATATATTCCAAGCCCTCTGCTGATATCATACTGAATGGGGAAAAGCTGAAGCCTATTCTCTAAAATCAGAAACAAGGCAAAGATATCCCCTGTCACCACTACTATTTAATATACTACTGGAAGTTCTAGGCAGAGCAATCAGGCAAGAGAAAGGAACAAAATGCATCCAATTTTAGAGAGAAGAGGTCAAATCTTCACTATTTACAGATGACATGATCCTTTCTAAAGAAAATTCCAAAGACCAGGAAACTATTAGAAACAATAAACAAATATAGTAAAGTTGTATGATACAAAAATCAACAGCTTTCTTATATATAAACAACAAATCCTCAGAAAAAGAAATGAGGGAATCAATTCCTTTTCCTATCATAAAAAAAAGAATGAAATACCTGGGAATTAACTTAACAAAGAATGTGACAGACATACATGGAAAGCTGTAAGACACTTTTGAAAGAAATTGAAGGAGACAAAAAGACTTAATATTGTTTAAACGGCCATATTACTCAAAGCAATTTCCTGATTTAATGCAATCCCCATCAAAATCCCATAATCATACATTCATGAAATAGGTAAAAAATTTTCAGATTTCTATGGAACCATAAAAGACTTTCAATTGCCAAAGCAATATTACATAAAATAAAAATAGACCTGGTGCTATTATACTCCTTTTCTTCAATTTATATTACAAAGCATAAATAATCAAGACAGCTTGACTTTGGGGAGAAAACAGACACACAGACCAATGGAAAAGAACTAAAAACCCAGAAATAAATTGACAAATTTATAAAAAATTAATTGTTGAATAAGGAGCAGAAAATATGCAATGAGGAAAAGACAGCTTATTCAGTAGATGGAGCTGGGGAAGTTGAAAAAACATATGGAAAAGAATGAATCAGAGCTGTGAACTCTCACCATATAGTAAAATTACCTCATAATAGATAAAGAAACTTCACATAAGACCCCAAACAATAAATTGTATAAAAGAAAACATTGGTACTAAACCTATAGACCTAGGGGGGCTCAAGGAAGATTTCATGAACCTTACCTCAAAGGCAAAGAAAGTGAAAACAAAAATAAACGAATGAGACAATAACAAGGTAAAAAGCTTCTGCACAGTAAAAGAAGCCACCAACAAAGCAAAAAGACAGTCAAATGAATGGGAGAGAATATTTGCAAACAACTCATGTGATAATGATCTAATATCTGAAATATATAAAGAACTAATGCAACTTAACAACAAAAAGACAAACAAGCCAATTGAAAAGTGGACAGAGGACCTAAACAGACACTTTTTCCCATAAAGAAATATGAATGCCCAGCAGACATATGAAAAAATACTCACCCTCATTAGCTATCAGGGAAATGCAAATCAAAACCACAATAAGATACCGCCTCACACCTGTTAGAATGACTATTATCAACAAGAAAAAGAATAACAAGTGCCATAGAAGATGTAGAGAAAAAGGAACTCTCGCACACTGTTGGTGGAAATGAAAATTGGTACAACTGCTATTGAAGATAGTGTGGAAGTTTCCCAGAAAATTGGCAATGCAATTACCACATGACCCAACCATTCCTCTTCTGGGGAACTACCCAAAACACTTGAAAACCTTACTCCACAAAGACTTACGTACTCCAATGTTCATCACAGCGCTGTTCATGGTGTCCAAGACATGGAAACAGCAAAATGCCCTTCGACAGATGACTGGATAAAGAAGTTGTGGTGCATATAAACAATAGAATATTACTCAGCTATAAGAAAAGATGAAATACTGCCATTTGCAACAAAATGGATAGATGCAAAGTTCATGCTAAGCTAAATAAGCCAGACAGAGAAAATTAAGAACTATATGACTTCACTCATATGCAGAATATGAAACTGAAAGTAACAAAGAGAAAATAAATAAATAAACAACACACCTCATGGATACAGTCAATAATTTAATGGTTATTTAGGGGCAAGTGAGGAGGGGGTGGGAGAAGAGATCGGAAGTGGGAGAGGAGGGAGGTGGAGTCAAATATATGGTGATGGAAAAAGAACTTACACTGGGTCGTGAACATATAATGCAAAAAGTAAACAGTGCACTGTAGAATTACACACCTGGAACCTATGTAATTCTTGCTATTCAATGCCACCTCAATAAGTCTAACAATAAATAAAAATTAGGCTGGCAATATCATGCTTTTCAATTTCAATCTATACTACAATCTATCAATAATCAAAACAGTATGGTACTGGGAGAAACACAGACACAGAGACCAATAGAACAAAATAAAAACCCATCAATAAACCCACAAATATTTGGGTAATATTTTTTTTACCAAAAAGCAAAAAAATATACAATGGGGGCAAAAAAGCTTCTTCAGTAAATGGTCTTCGGAAAATTAGAAAACCACATGCAAAAGAATGAATCTGAACTGCAAACTCTTACAATATAACAAAATTAATTCAAAATGGATTAAAGACCTCCACATAGGACCCAAAACAATGAACTGTACACAAGGAAACATTGGTACTGAACTTATAGAGCTGTGGTTTAAAGAGGACTTCATGAACCTGATCTCAAAAGCAAGGGAAGTAAAAGCAAAAATAAATAAATGAGACTATAGCAAACTAAGAAACTTCTACACAAAAAAGGAAAATATGAACAAAACAAAGAGACAACAAAGTAAATGGGAAGAAATATTTGCAAACAATATGTCTCATAGGGGGCTAATATCCAAAATATAAAACAAAATTGTATGATTCAACAACAGAAAAAACGTGTAATTCAATTAGTAAGTGGGCAGAGAACCTGAACAGACACTTCACCCAGAAAGACACTCGAATTGCCAACAGATAGATGAAAAAAATGCCCAACTTTATTAGCTATTAGGGAAATGCAAATCAAAACCACAATGAGATACCACCTGACATCTGTTAGAATGGTTATTATCAGCAAGACCAGGATTAGCAAGTGCTGGAGAGTCTATGGAGAAAAAGAAACACTCATACACTGCTGATGGGAGTGCAAATTTGTACAATCTCTATTGAGGATAGTGTGGAGGTTTCTCGTGAAGTTGGTAATGAAGTTACCACATGACTCAGCAATCCCCCTTCTTGGTTTATACCCTAAAAGTTTGAAAACCTTAGCCCACGAAAACTTATGTACCCCAATGTTTATCATGGTACATAAAAGATATAATATTTCATTGTGTGTATTACTCAGTTATACGAAAAGATGAAATACTGCAATTTGCAACAACATGGATGGATCTTGAGATCATCATGCTAAGCGAAATAAGCCAGACTAAAAGAGAAGAACCATATAACTTCATTCATATGCGGAATGTAAAACTGAAAGCAACAACAACAACAAAAAATTAAATCTCATGAACACAGTTAATAGTTTAGGGGTGACCTGAGGATAAGGGGGAGGGTGTTGGAAGAGGAGGGAGAGAGAGTAAAATATATGGTGATGGAAATAGAACTGACTCTGGGTGGTGAATACATAATGCAACACATAGACGATGCACTGTAGAATTGTACACCTAGAACCTATGTAATTTCAACCAATTGTAACCAATGTCACCCCAATAAATTTAACAATTAATAAAAATGAACTGGCAATGTATAGGAATGCTGGTAAAATCTAAAAGTTGAATCTAAACTGGTTTTGGATTTTGGTGACAAACTTAAGACAACTGTCTAAGGTGAGCACTCTCACTGATGCAACTATGTAAATTAAGGCAGATTTTTAGAAAAACAAGTTGGTAATTCATATCACAAACCTTAAAATATTTATACACATGGACTTGATTAATTCAATTAAAAACTTTATTTTAAGGAAATAACTAAAATTAACCTCAAATTTTAGATTCTAATATATTTATTTATTCTTTTTAATAGTATTAAAAAGTTAAATGTTAACTAAAAATGTCCAAGAAAATTAAAATGGTTTACTGAGGTACATATATTCATACAATAAAACTTTAAGTTCCTTTAAAAATACTTATCATTGGAATATGGTTATGATATAATGCTAAGTAGAGAATAATTAAGAAACAAAACTGTATAAATATTGCTATCTCATTTAAAAAATATACTGATAGGTTTATTGATTAGTAGGAACTATACAGATAAATGTAAAGAAAAACTTGAAAACATTATATAATATTAACTTTGTTCCCTGTATAATGGGAAAAAAGGACAATTTTTTCCATACATGTCCTCTTCCTTGTAAATGTTTATAATATATTACAGTATCTGGAAATTCTCTAACCACCCCTAAAAGTAAAAGAAGAAATGAAGACAAACTATTTTTAAAGGAAAAAAATTAATAACGTAATTCACAATTTCATACTTCATTAAAGAAAAACAGATCAATCTGGGAATACATTACACCAAGTAATCTATGTAATTTATAATGAGTTGGGCTTTAGAGTTTGTTCAGAATCTTATATTTCTATCAATTAACATATCATGTTTTGCCATTAAGGGTTCCGGAATACAACAGAGCTTAGAGGCATAAGATAGTCTTTTAATCATTACCATCTCCAACTAATGATTTGATAGCTGGTGTCCATTTTTAAGAAATCAATGGGGACCCCAGATACTACCAAGTCTGTGGAGTAGCAAACCACAGTAATGACTTCTGCAAAACAAAGTGACCAATTCAAAATTGAAGAGGGCACAGAAGTGACTGATTTAGCCTAAAAAGAAAAATTAGGCTAAACAAAGCCAAATAAGGTTCTATTGGATTTAAATTTTAAAAATAAAGCAATTAGATCTATTGTTACTATTTTTGCTGATCTTTTGCTTTATATTGCAGAATTTGGTTAACTACATAAGAGTATACCATTTACAAATACAGCCTTGAGAATACTTGTTTTCTGTCCAGCCTTGTAAAGCAACATGAGAGCTCAGGCAATCATCTAGATTACTTATGACATAAAAAGGACCATTTTACTTTAAATATCAAAATAGTCAAGGTCAATGGCATTCACCTGATTTTTCTGAAGAAGCTGCTGGTAAAAAATATCAGTCTTGTACAGGGTTTATAATAGCATCAGATTTAAGCAAGCTTTTATGATATATTCAAGCCAATGCGAAATAAGGTTTATATATATATATATATAAACACCTGCAATGCACTTTGAAGATGTTTTATATTGGAGAGTATAGATTTTAGAATATATCAGCTGAAATATGAGGTGATTTTATGTGTTTCAGCAAAGCAAAATAGAAAATCTAGAAGATTTAAAAAGGGATATTATTGCTATAGATGAATACATTTAAGAAAAGAATGTGTTTATAGAACCTATTCATTTAAAGATAATTTTAATTCAAATGCTTTTTTTCTAAACTGTCTGCATCCCTCACCGTTTTTAGGTTTTATTTATGAGCTTAAGCTTGTTGAATCTTAGATCAGTTTGCTTTTTTTTTTCTTACAATATGATAACATTCACAAAATGTTTGTTGAATTAAAGTGCAGTTTAAGCATATTTTAAAACAATTCTGTATTTGAAACAAATGAGAAACATAAGAAATTTAACTGTTGCATATACATAAAATATGTTGCACAACAATTGCAAGTAACTACTCAATATAACAAATATAAAATAACCAACAAGGTTTTTACAGTTCCAAGTATATGGACATTAATAATATATTTTAATATATTGACAGCACTACATCATTCTTAAGTAAGTCCTATCTTCATTGGAGGAAAAAAATAAGGTATTCATAATTAGTGTTCAAGGGTAGCTTTTGATGTCAAGGAGAAGGAATAAAGACAGTCAGGTTATTATGCTAAGTTAAAAAAATCAGATTGAGTAAAATAAATACCATATTATCTTGCTAATATGTGAATTCTAAATTGTAAAATAAATGAAGAAGCAAAAGTAAAATAGACTCACAGATATAGAGAATGAATTGACAGTTGCCGAAGGGGAGTGAGGCTGAGAGCTGGATTAAAAGGGTAAATGGATTAAGAAATATAAATTAGTAGTTACACAATAATCACTAATACGTAAAGTAAAGCATAGAGAATATAGTCAATAATGTTGGAAAAACTGTATAGTGCTAGAAGGTTATGAGACTAATCAAGGGGATCACTGTATAAACTGTATAAATGTTTAACCACTATGCTGTACACCAGAAACTCATATAAAATAATGCTGAATGTCAACCATAACTGAAAAAATCTTAAAAGAAAAAACCTAAACTCTCTTCCTTATAGAGCTTAAATTACAGTGGAGGGAGAGCAACAATTATAAAATACAGCCGAAAAGTTATGTAGATTTATTATTTTTATTGTTAAATTCATTGAGGTGACATTGGTTAGCAAAAATTACATAAGTTCCTTGGGTACAGTTCTACAATACATCATCTGTGTTGTGTTATGTGTTTATCAGCCAGAGTCAGTTACCTTTCCATCACCATATAGTTGAAACCCTGTCCCTTCTCCACCACTACCTCCCCTCATACCCTCAGATAACCACTAACCACTAAACTATTGATTGTGTCCATAAGTTTTTAATTCTTTGTTGCTTTCAGCTTTGTGTTCCACAAATAAGTGAAATAATCTGGTTCTTGGTATTTCTATTTTAATTTATTGGGGTGACATTAATTAGAAAAAACTATATAGGTCCCAGGTGTACAACTCTACATTATACTTCTATGTGTTTCATCACCCAGAGTCAGTTCTCTTTCCATCCCTGTCCCTTTTTCCCCACCTCCCTCCACACTTACCCTCAGGTATCTACTGAATTATTGACTGTCTTCATGAAATGTATTTCTTTGTTGCTTTGGATTCTATATCAACAACCAAACTAAATGTCTCCATCCCTTTCCCTTATCCCCATCACTCCTCTCATCTTAAAGAAGTCCCTCTAACATTCTTTGTAGTATGGGTTTGGTGGTGATATATTTCTTTAACTATTCCTTATCTGAGTAGCTCTTTCGCTGCCCTTCCATTTTGAATGCCAGTCTTGGTGTATACATTATTCTTGGTTTTAGATGCTTCGTTTTCATCATGTTGGATATTTTCTGCCAATACCTTCTGGCCTTTAAGTTTCTGGTGAGAAATCAGCTGAGAAATGGGTATTCCTTTGTAAGTTACTACATGCATTTCTCTTGCTTTTTAAAGAAGTTTCTTTTTTTCTTTAATTTTTGCCATTTTAATTATGATGTGTCTTGGTGTCTTCTTGTTTGGGATCATCTTGTTTGGGATTTTCTTTGCATCCTGGACTAGTATGTCTATTTCTTTCACCAGATTTGGAAATTTTTCATTCGTTATTTCTTCAAATAATTTCTTCATCCATTGTTTTTCCTCTGTCCCTTCCAGAATGTCAACAATTCTGATATTCTTTCACTTAAAACGGTTCCAGAGGAATCTCAAACCATCCTCATTTTTCTGAATTTTCAAATGTATGTTCTAAATTGGTGTTTTCTGCTGTTTTTTCCTGGAAATCACTGCTTTACTCTTTTATTTTATCTAGTTTGGTGACTTTTATTCCATTCTTCATTCCAGTTAATGTAGTCATTATCTTTCTCTGGTCCTTTATAATGGTTTGTAAGTCTTCTTTGATCCTTGCTATATCTCTGTTGACATTATCATTCAGTTCCTTAAGCATTTTTATAATCATTACTTTGAGCTCATTTTCTGATAGGTCACCTATCCCCATCTCTTTAATTCTCTGGTTTATCATTTTTTTGCAGCCTCTCTGGACCCTCCCCACTATAATTTTTTTGGTGTTTGCTTCTGACACTGGATTGGTAGAGGTCTGTGGGGGAGGGATGATTTCAGTTTTGTTTTCTTCCTGTGGCTCTGGGGGTTGTACAAGAAGTTTGGGCATGATTGCACCTTTCTATTCTGGGTTCACTCCATATGTAGATTCTACCCTGAGCTTTGGGGTCAGCTGTCCTACGTGCTGGTGTTTTAAATCATCCTGGTTGTGGGTTGAGAAAAACACGTGAAGATCACTCTCTCCTTTTCCTTCCTGGCTGGAGCATTCTGGCTGCGGCTCTTTATCACCCAGTCACTCCAGAGTGAAGTCTGGCCACTGTGTTTTGTTGATTGGTCTGCACTTCCTGGGGCCAAAATGATGTAGCTGTGGGCCTTATTTCCTCTGTCCCATGGAATGAGTGAGACACAGATCACTTTGCCACCACCTTCTTCCTTCCTCTCCCAGGAGCAAAGTTTCAAGTGGGGACCCGTGCAGCTGAATCTCTGTTGTTCCCTTTATTTCTGCTTTGTTTAACACTCTGCCCACCTGTAGGTACCTTAATACCACAAGTGGGTTACTTAGCTGTGATTGTGCCATGTGTAGAGGGTCCTTGGTTGAGGTATAGGTGTTTTATTAGTTGTAATTTCCAGAGGAGTTTTCCAGAGGTCCCTCTTATGCCACCATTTTTTTACATCTTTGGTTCTTGGTTTTTTTTTTCTCTGTCTGGCTTATTTCATTTTTCATGATAGTCTTAAGATCCATCCATGTTGTCATAAATGGCTCTATTTCATTTTTCTCTTATTGCAAAGTAATATTCCATTGTGTATATGTACCACAGCATCTTTAGCCAGTCATTTATTGAAGGAAACTTTAGCTGTTACCATGACTTGGCCACCATGAATAGTACTGTGATGAACATTAGAATACATATATCTTTGCAGACTAAAGTTTTATAAATTTTAGGTTAGATACCCAGAAGTGAAATTGCCAGATTATATGCTACCTCTAATCTTAGTTTTTTTAAGAAACCTCCATATTGTCCTCTGTAGTGGTTGTACAAGTTTGCATTCCCATCAGCAGTGTATGAGTGTATTTTTTCCCTCCACAACCTCTCCAATAATTATTCCTTGTCTTGTGGATGATAGCAATTCTAACAAGTGTGAGGTGGTATCCCACTGTGGTTTTGATTTGCATTTTCCTAATAGCTAGTGAAATTGAGCATTTTTTCATATATCTGTTGGCCATTTGTATGTCTTCCTGGGAAAAGTGTCTATTCAGGTCTTCTGACATTTTTTAATTGGATTGTTTGTTTTTCTTGTTCTTGAGGTATACAAGTTATTTATATATTTTAGGTATTAGCCCCTTATCAGAGGCACTGTTTGCAAATATTTTCTCCCATTCAGTTGGTTTCATCTTTGCTTTGCTGATGATTTCTTTTTCTGTGCAGAAGATTTTATTTTGATAAAGTCTCATTCATTAATTTTTGCTTTTACTTCTTTTCCTTTGAGGTAAGGTTCATAAAATCATCCCTAAACCTAAGGTCTATAAGTTTAGTATGAATCTCCAGGCCAGCTGAGACTCACCTTAAATGCATGGAAGTACTACTTGAAACACAAAAATTTGGTCAAGAAGGAGAGGGAGAGACCATCTTGAAGAAAGAGTCTTCCTGAGGCTCTCTTCCTTGCCCTTTTATTTAGAAGGTTTAACAAGGCATTGGCAAATTGCCTCAGGTTAGCTGACCCAGGAGAAAAGGGGATTATGGGGCTGTGTGTACAAGCACATCCATAGAGTTAACTAGTAATAGGTGGTTTAAGTTAATGTTCAATCTCGGGGAATTAAGGGTAGGAAAAGTGAAGTTTAATCAGATAATTACTTAGCTGGTACCTACAACATGTTCATATACATTCTTTCCATGTTTGCAAGCATCTCAATCAATCTTATAGTCCCTGCATTTGCATTAGGGTTCAATCAGCACACATTTATTCATCATGATGTGGGGACCATACAGATGACTTAGCCAGTTCGTATAAGGTTGTGGAGTAGGCTTAGGGAATCCTATAGTTTAGTACCAATGTTTTCTTGTAAATAGTTTATATTTTGGGGCATTATGTGTAGGTCTTTTATCCATTTTGAGTTAATTTTGGTATACAGAGATAGATTGTAGTTCAGATTCATTCTTTTGCATGTGGTTTTCCAATTTTCCTAGGAACATTTACTAAAGAGGCTTTCTTTTCCCCAGTGTACATTTTCCTTCTTTTGTAAAAAATTATCTGTACATCTGTTAGTGGGTTTATTAATATTTCTGGAATTTCTATTCTGTTTCATTGGTCTGTGGGTCCTTTTCTATGCCAATACCAAGTTGTTTTGATTATTGATGCTTTGTAGTATAGATTAAAATCTGGGAGTGAGATACCCCCTGGGCTTATTCTTTTATGTAGGATTGCTTAGGCAATTTGGGTTTATTTTGAGGTTCCACAAAAATCTGATCATTATTTTATCTATTTCATGAATAAACATCAGTTGAATTTTTATGAAAATTGTGTTATGTATATTGCTTTGGGTAATATTGCCATTTTTTTTTTTTTTAATTCATTTTTATTGTTAGACTTATTGGGGTGACATCTGTTAGCAAGGATTACATAGGTTTCAGGCATACAATTCCACAGAATATTGCCATTTTAATTAGGTTTATTCTTCCAATCCATTAACATGGGACATTTTTCTATTTATTTGTGTCCTCTTCAATTTCTTTTAGTAGTGTCTTATAGTTTCAGTATATAAGCACTTCACATTCTTTGTTAAGTTTATTCCTAGATATTTTATTCTTTTTGTTGTGATTGCAATATGTATTGTTTTGCTCATTTCTTTTTCTGAAGTTTTATTGTTGGTATATGTAAGTGTGATTGATTTTCATACATTAATTTTATAACCTCAAACTATGCTGCGTTGTGTTTGTTTATTATTTCTAATAATTTTCTGGTGGTTTCTTTAGAATTACCTATATAAAGGATCATGTCATCTGCAAAAAGTGGCAGCTTAACTTTTTCTGTCCCTATTTGAATGCCTTTTATTCCTTTCTATTGCCTGATTGCTCTGGCTAGATCTTCCAGTACTGCCGTGACCTGCGCGGGTGAAAGGATGAACCGGAGGGGAGGTGATGGGGAATGAAGAAAAAACACACAGACACAAACAGAAAAGCTGGGACCGGGTGGTTCTCGGCACTCTGATGGAGACACAGAGACCTTGCCTGGCAGCAGCAAGTTTATTTTATAGGACGGGCAAAACAAGTGAAATCATAAGGGTAAATCAGCAAAGCAAGACTGGAAAGTACACCTTAACTGGGAAAAATGGTTACAGACACCTGCACTTAATCAATATTTTGGTACATGTTGCTAAGATATTACTGACTATATTATTATTATTTTCTTCAAGGCAGGCAGGCCACAAGTTATGTCTCAAATCTTTTCCAGAGACCAAACAACCTTGCTCACAATGTCATATTTTGCCAGAAGTCAGAAACCACACTTCGAGCATTGTCCTTGGGCACCCAGCTCTGAGCTGCCTTGCAATACCCTTGAACTGTGGACTCCAAGCACCCAGGTAGCCTTGCTAAGACCTGTTTACTCAAAGGACCTGGCTTCTTGCTCATGCGCTCTTTACATGTCCCCCTTTTTTATTTTTTAAAACACACCTGTGACCCCAGGTGAGAGGGAAAGACAGGGCCTGTCTTAGGCGTTTCCCTCGTAAGTAATAACCTTACACGTCATTGGCATTTCATCATCTTACGATGAAACCCCGTCTTAGGTTGGTTATTCCCAGGGAAATCTTACCCGTCTTTGATTATCCTGCCTTCGCTAAGTTTGGGGGAAGTGGAGCGAAATAAAACAGGCGGCCAAGCTTAAGGCATTGCCCTAAGCTTAGTCTCATGGATGTTGTCTTAAATATTTATCATCCTTTTAATGAAACATTTAATGAGAATTTTTTTATTTTTTTTTAAAGTGAGACAATGTGTGTTCAATTGGGGGGAATGGTTGAGCTCAATTTGCCAGATTTCAGGCTGTAGTGGGAAACAAGTCAGCCAGGGGGCAAGGGATTAACCTCAGAGAGGGTGAGAAGCTCTGTTTGGCCTCACCTCTGTAGAGCCCAAGCTCTCTCCTGATGGCCCCTATGCGACTGTGCCTGTCTTAGGTTGTTCCTCCCTTGAGGAATCTTACCCGTCATTGACTAACCAGCCATCCTCTGGGGCTATACAGGGTGATGTGAGGTAAATTATGACCCTATTTTTATTTTTTGCTTAAGATGAGAATGATGTGTTATTAATTGGAGGTCTCAGACTCAGGACTGGAGGACTCAGCAGCCGACCAAGAAGAGAACAAACAAAATACCAATCAAGCATGCGATAACTAACAAGTACCACACAGAATGTTTTAAAACATTTAATGGATTGAACCTTTTAAGTTCTCTTAGAATATCTCGAGCTACTTGAGCAGGATCAAGGACATTTAGATGACTATTTTGAATAGCCAGGATTTCAGAGTGTAATTGTTGCAAATTGAGACTGATGTTATTATGAGTCCAAACTCCTAACAAATGTTTTTGAACCTTATCCCAACACCACTTAGATTTATTATAAATCATAGAAGTTACACAAATTGCCTTATAATTTACATGGCATAAAAGTTTTTGGTGAAATCTAAGACTTTTTACTTTATTACCTATTTCAATGACAGCTGTCTCTAGGGCATTTACTTTAACTTTTAATTTTTTATCAAAAACTACTTGTATTATGTGTAAGTTCATTGATATAATGAGCATTTTGAATACTTTGAGACAAGGCAAGAGCCGAAGTTGTTAAAGTTGATATAAGCATGACTAAAGAAACTATTCCAACAATAATTAACTTTATAGCTCAATGAGGGTGAGCTAACTGATTAGAAATTTCTTGAAGCACTTGAAGACCCTGATCATGATACCAAGGTCCTGTAATGTTAGCAGGAAGCATTACAAAAGAAGGGTGATACAATACTATAATTTGATTATTTGACTAAATAGAAGTAATACAGTTAGTAAGATTACAGTTTAAACAACTCATATTATAGTGAGAATTTTTATAAAACATTTTTACTAGTCCATGGAGAAGCAAAAGTGAAGCCTTTCTGGATCAGCTTCTTTAGCTGACCCAAGTTGGAGTCTGGCTCCTTTAAGTGGTCACTGCAGTGGGGTGTCATGCCGTTCTGAAGGATCTACTCTCTGGGAATATCGTGATCAGTTTCAGTGGCTCCTCCTTTGGAATGGTCATAGGCTCCATGAGTCTCCTCTTCCGCAGGGGAGGAACGAGCTCCTCGGGATTCATGATGTTTTACAAGCCGTTCAGGAATCCACGTGGGCTGTAAATCTCCTTCTGGAAAGACACAAACAAATCCTCTTCCCCACATTAGTACTGGATCTGGCCCATGCCACTGTCTGGTAGCCAAATCTTGCCATATTATTTTGCCTCTCTACAAAGAGGGTGTCTTTGAAAATGCCTATCTGCAGGGGAGACTCCCTGTTCATCACAATTTAAAAAATTTAAAATAAAAATAATTGAATTTTTAATGTTTTATGAGCCCTTTCAACAATAGCTTGTCCTTGGGGATTGTAAGGAATGCCAGTCTTAAGCTGAATGTCCATTTGAAGTATTTGTAGACATCATCAACCAAAGCAAATAAAATTCACTTCCCCCAAGTCTTCTACAACTTACTACATACTCTCAAGTTAAACTTTTACTATCTCCTTGTGTGTTCTGGCACAACCATTTTTACTTTAGTACAAAATTTTCTTTTTCCCTTTGTTAAAATACTTACCACCAACATGCCAAATAAAGTTTACTTCTCACAAACCTTCTACAACTTAATTTAGTGCCTCTTAGTTTGTGCATTTTTTTACTCATTTAGAAATAGCCATCTTTATGACAAACTATTTTCTTTCAATCCCTTCAAAAATGTATTTCCATACCTTAACCTTCTTAAAACACACATTTTTTGTATTAATTAACATCTGTAACCATCTATGATCCTCAGAACCTTAATTTACTGATAACCAAAAAAAGGCAAAATATTAGCACTTTTTTTTTTGGCAAATCTACAAATACAAAAGAACTATTAGCAATTTTAAAGAGGATGCAAGCTACAGTTCCAAAGAGACCAAAACGCTGACTTGAGAGGCTTGATTTTAAAAATGCCTCATTTTTGTTTTTGTTTTTTTTTTCTTTTAATTGTCTCCACCTCAGAAGATAGTGGCCACTGCCTCAGGCAGAGCTTTGTTTACATTTTAACTTTTTGCAAGATTTTAAGTTACTAGATTGAGAGAACCTGGTAAGACTTTTACCTTTTTTACCCAATATATGAAGACACATTTGGTTTCTAATTATGATAGAACCAGGAGATAAGTGGATTTCCCTGTTTTCAGAATGATGAATTTAGATACCTTCTCAGGAGTTTGTTTTTTGCATTACAACATAAAAACTTGCATTCAAAAAAATCCCATCCCAATTCCTTGAACTTTTAACAAAACAGTTCTAACTGCAAGACAGCGTAAGAGTTCAAGGAAAGAGAAAGAAGGAAAAAAATTGAAAAACCATTTCTCTTTAGTACCTAAAATATAGAGACTAAGCAGTATGTAACGGAGCACCAATTTTTTTTTTGTTAATTTATCCTAATTGACTATACAGGCATTTGTGAGGGGCAAAACGTTAGTGCAACCTCACTCCAGCAAGCAAAATCGCTCTATTTCTTTTTGTCTCATGTCTCGTTTAGCCTCCTTTTTAAGTTATTTTTTATATTTTGGAGGGAGAGACTCATCTGAAATTTTTGTAGAATCAGGGACTGGCGAGCATAATTTCTCATATCCCTGTATAGTCTTAGTTAAAGTTACAGAATTACGTTCTTCAGGCAAGCACACACATGCTGGTCTGTGGTCTAAGAATTCTTGAATTAATATCCACAGAGCAAAAGCATGTACAGAGATTTTTTCTGGCCCATCGGCCGCATAACCATCCCTCAGCTGTTTTCCTACCCTTTCCCACATTTGAGTATTTACAGTTCCTTCCTCAGGAAACCAAGGACAGGTATTTTGTACAAAATCTACAAACTCTAAAAGCAGATGCCTTTTTACACTGCTGCCCTTAGCTTGCAGCATACACTTTAACATATGTACATAGAGCTCTCTTTCCTTAGATTCTGAATGTCCCATGTTTTACACACGGTGCTCCTATTTCACTCCCACTTACCTTAGTTGTCAAAAGCTGATGGCCTTTAACACTCTTAATTGCGATCGCCTCTCGGGAGCGTTTCCTCATCCGACAACATGAGTCCCTCCGTATTCCGGTCCCTGTTCGGGCGCCACTTGCCGCGACCTGCGCTGGTGAACGGGTGAACCGGAGGAGAGGTGATGGGGAATGAAGAAAAAACACACAGACACAGACATATACAGAAAAGCTGGGACCGGGTGGTTGTCTGCACTCTGATGGAGACACAGAGACCCCGCCTGGCAGCAGCAAGTTTATTTTATAGGGTGGGCAAAACAAGTGAGATCATAGGTGTAAATCAGCAAAGCAAGACTGGAAAGTACACCTTAACTGGGAAAAATGGTTACAGACACCTGCACTTAATCAATATTTTGGTACATGTTGCTAAGGCATTACTGATTATATTATTATTATTCTCTTCAAGGCAGGCAGGCCACAAGTTATGTCTCAAATCTTTTCCAGAGAACCTTGCTCACAATGTCATATTTTGCCAGAAGTCAGAAACCACACTCCGAGCATTGTCCTTGTGCACCCAGCTCTGGGCTGCCTTGCAAAGCCCTTGAACTGTGGACTCCAAGCACCCAGGTAGCCTTGCTAAGACCTGTTTACTCAAAGGACCTGGCTTCTGGCTCATGCGCTCTCTACACAGTACTATATTAAATACCAGTGGCAACAGGGGGCAACTCTGACATTTTCCTGATTTTAGGGAAATGGACTTCAGCTTTTCCTAATTCAGTATGATATTAGCTAAGGATTTGTCATATATGGCCTTTATTATTTTGAGGTACTTTCTTTCTAAATCCATTTTATTCAGTGTTTTGTTCATTCATGGATGTTATATCTTGTCAAATAATTTTATGCATCAATTGATATGATCATATCATTTTTATATTTTAGTTTGTTTACATGGTGTATCACATTCATTGATTTGCATATATTGAATCTTTTTTGTTCTCCTAGGATGAATCCCACTTGATCATGGTGAATAATGTTTTCAATACATCCTTGCTTTCTTTTTGCTAGCATTTTGTTTAAGATTTTGGCATCTCTGCTCATTAGTGATATTGTCCTATAGTTTTCTTTTTTGTGTTATTTTTACCAGGCTTTGGTTTTAGGTTTATGTTGGCCTAATGGAATGAGTTGGGAAATAGTGCCTCTTTTCCAATTTCTTGGAAGAGTTTCAGGAGGATAGGCTTTAGTTCCTCTTTGAACGCTTGATTAAACTCATTGATGACACCGTCTGGCCCTGAGCTTTTGCATTTGGGTTAGTTTTGGATAATTGTTTAATTTCCTTACTGTTCATATGTCTATTTAGATTTTCTAGATCTTTGTTCAGACTATGTTCATACTTTTAAGGCTGATAACTTTGATGACATATTGTCCTTCATAATATTTTCACAAAATTTTTTTTATCTTTGTGATATTAGTGATTATTTCTTTTCTTCTATTTCTAATTTTGGTTACTTGCATTGTTTCTCTTTACTCCTTGGTAAGCATAAACAAACCCTTTTGATTGTTTTTTCTAAAGAACCATCTCTTCATTGCATTAATTTGCTCTATAATTTTTCTGTTCTCTATTTCATTTAGTTGTGCTCTAATACTTTTACTAATATTTTGTACAGAATTTTATTTGTTCTTTATATTTTTGATCATGCAATATAAACATAATTTTCTGTCTGACCTTTTTCTCTTAACATTTGGTGTTATAAATATAACATTTAATGGCAGTGTGTTTTGTTGTTGTTGTTGTTTTATTGTTGGACTTATGGGGTGACATTGGTTAGCAAGCATTACATAGGTTCCAGGTATACAATTCTACAGTACATTATCAAGTTGTTATACAGTAAGTTCACTACCCAGTGTGACATCCCTTTCCATCACCATATATTTAGCTCCCCTCCCACCTCTCCCACCCTCCTCCCCCCTTGTCCCCAAATAAACATTGATCTATTGATTGTGTCCATGGGTTTTTATTAGTTTGTTTGTTTTTACTTTGTTGTTTTCAGTTTTATATTTCACATATGAGTGAAGTCATACAGTTTTTGTTTTTTTCTGTCTGGCTTATTTCGCTAAGCATGATGATCTCTAGGTCAATCCATTCTGTTGTAAATGGCAGTATTTCATTTTTTCTTATACCTGAGTAATATTCCATTGTGTATATGTATCACAAGGCACTTTGGTTGTTTTCATGTTTTGGCCATTGTGAACAGCACTGTAATGAGCATGGCAGTACATAAGTCTTTGCAGACTAAGGTTTACAAGTTTTTTGGGTAGATCCCCAGAAGGGAGATTGCTGGGTCATATGGTAACTCCATTCCTTATTTTCTGAGGAACTGCCACACCACCTTCCATAGTGGTTGTACCAGTTTGCACTCTCACTAACAGTGTGCAAGAGTTCTTTTTTCTCCACATCCTTCCAGCATTTGTTATTCCATGTCTTGTTGATAGTAGCCATTCTAAAAAGTGTGAGGTGGTATCTCATTGTGGTTTTGATTTGCATTTCCCTAATACCTAATGAGGATGAGCATTTTTTCATATGTCCGCTGGCCATTTGCATTTCTTCATGGGAGAAGTATCTGTTTAGTTTTTCTGCCCATTTGTTAATTGGGTTGTTTGGTTTTTTTGATTGTTGTTAGGTTGTATTAGTTCTTTATATATTTTAGATATTAGACCATTAACAGATGCATCATTTGCAAATATATTCTCACATTTAATTGGCTTTCTCTTTGCTTTGTTGATGGTTTCTTTTGCTGTGCAGAAGCTTTTTAGTTTGATATACTCCCATTCATTTATTTTTGTTTTAACTTCCCTTCCGTTTGAGGTCAGGTTCATGAAGTCTTCCTTGAGCCCTAGGTACAAAAGTTTAGCACCTCAGTTTTCTTCTACAGAGTTTGTCGTTTTGGGTCTTATATGAAGGTCTTTAATCCATTTTCAGTTAATTTTTGTATATAGTGAGATTTCACAGCTCAGGTTCATTCTTTTGCATATGTTTTTCCAGCTTTCCCAGCACCATCTACTGAAGAGGCTATCTTTTACTCTTTGAATACTTTTTGCTTCTTTATGAAAAATTGTTTGTCCATAAATTTGTGGATTTATTTCTTGGTTTTCAGTTCTGTTCCATTGATCTATGTTTCTGTTTTTCTGCCAATACCAGACTGTTTTGACTATTGATGCTTTGTAACAAAAAGTGAAGTCGGGGAGTGTAATACCACCAGTCTTTTTTTTTTTTTAATGTAGCATTGCTTTGGCAATTTGAGGTCTTTTATGGTTCAATATAAATGTGATAAATCTTTCATCTATTTCAGGAAATTATGATTGAGGGATATTGATAGACATTGCATTAAATCTGTAGATTACTTTGGGCAAAATGGCCATTTTAACAATGTTAAGTCTTCCTATCCATGAACAGGGAGTATCTTTCCATTTCTTTGTGTCTACTTCAATTTCTTTCAAAAGTGTCTTATAGTTTCCTGTGTATAAGTCTGTCATGTTCTTTGTTAAGTTAACTCTCAGGTGTTTCACTTTTTCTTGTGATAGCAAAAGGAATTGACTCCCTCATTTCTTTTTCTGAAGATTTATTGTTTGTATATAAGAATGCTGTTGACCTTTGTACATTGATTTTGTATCCTGCTACTTTACCGTATACATTTATTGTTTCTAATAATTTCCTGGTGGAGTCTCTTGAATTTTCAATATAAATGTTCATGTGATCTGCAAAGAGTGAAAATTTGACCTCTTCTTTCCCAATTTGGAAAACTTCTATTCCTTTCTCTTGCCTGATTGTTGTGGCTAGAACTTCCAGTATTATATTGAATAGCAATGGCAACAGAGGGCATTCCTATCTTGTTCCTGATTTTAGGGGAATAGGCTTTAGCTTTTCCCCATTCAGTATGATGTTAGCTAAGGGTTTGTCACATATTCCCTTTATTATGTTGAAATACATTCCTTCTATACGTGTGTTATTCAGCGCTTTGATCAGAAATAGATGTGGCATTTTGTGGAATGCTTTTTCCTCATCAATCAATATGACCATATGGTCTTTATGTTTTATTTTGTTTAAGTGGTATATCACATTGATTGATTTTTGTATGTTGTACCATCCTTCTGCTCCTGGGATAAATCCCACTTGATCATGATGTATAATCTTTTTGATACATTGTTGTATTCTATTTGCTCATATTTTGTTTAGAGTTTTTGCATCTATATTCATCAGAGATATTAGTCTATAGTTTTTGTTGTTGTTGTTGTTTTCTTTACCAGGCTTTAGTATTAGGTTCATGTTGACCTCATAAAATGAGTTAGAAAATATTGCTTCATTTTCAATTGTTTGGAAGAATTTGAGGAGAATAGGTGTTAATTTTTCTTTGAATCCTTTGTAGAACTCATTGCTGAGAGTATCTGGTTTGTGGTTTTTGCCCCTAGGGAGATTATGCATAATCATTTCAATTTCTTTACTACTGGTTGGTCTATTTAAATTATCCAGTTCTTCTTGGTTCAGTCTAGGTAGGCTATTAGTTTCTAGACACTTGTCCATTTCTTCTAGGTTTTTAAATTTGGTTGCATAAAGCCCATCATAATATTTTCTTATGCTCCTTTGTATTTCTGTGTTATCAATGGTAATTTCTCCACTTTCATTTCTAATTTTGAACATTCGTGTCCTTTTTTGTTTGTTTGTTTTTTGATTACTCTAGCTAGGGTGCTTTTAATTTTGTTGACTTTCTCAAAGAATCAGTTCTTTGTAATATTAATTTTTTCTATTGTCCTTTTGTTGTCTAATTTGTTTAGCTTTGCTTTAATCTTTATTATTTGTTTTCTTCTGCTGACTTTGGGTTTTGTCTTCTCTTCTTTTGGTAGTTTTTAAAGATGGAATGCTAAGGTGTTTACTTGTGATTTTGTTTGTTTGTTTCTTAGGATAGGCCTCTAATGATATAAATTTTCCTCATATTACTGCTTTCACTGGGTCCCAATAATTTCAATATGTTTTATTTTCATTGTCATTAGTTTCTATATTAGTTTCTAATCTGTTCTTCTATTCGTTCTTTTATCCACTCATTTTTTAATAAGGTGTTGTTTAATCTCCAAGTGTATGTCGTTTTATCTGCTTTTGTTTTACAGTTGATCTCCAATTTCAAAGCTTTGTGGTCTGAAAATACACTTGGTATGATTTTGATCTTCTTGAATTTTATGAGGCTACTTTTGTGTCCCAGCATGTGGTCTACCCTTGAGAATGTTCCATGTGCACTAGAAAAGAAGGAATAGTCTCTTTTTGCTGTATGAACCATCCTGTAAATGTCAATTATATCCAGTTGCTGTAATGTGTCACTTAGAGCTGATATTTTCTTATTCATTTTTTGTTTGCATGATCTGTTCATGGCTGTTAACGGGGAGTTTAGGTCTCCCACAAGGAGTGTGCTTTTATCAGTTTCTCCTTTTACATCTACTAGTATTTGCTTTGTATATTTTGGTGCATCTTGGTTGGGAGCATATATATTAATTAGTGTAAAATATTCTTGTTGTTGTATTGTGCCTTTTATCATTATGTAATGTCCATCTTTGTCTTTTGCTATCTTTTTTAACCTGAAGTTTATTTCATCAGTTATCAGTATGACAACTCCTGCTTTTCTCTGGTTACTGTTTGCTTGGAGTATTGTTTCCCCACCTTTCGCTCTAAGTCTGTGTTTGTCCTTATGGCTGAGGTATGTCTCTTGGAGACAGCATATGGATGGGTTTTATTTTTTAATATAGTCTGCTACTCTGTGTCTTTTTATTGGCGAGTTCAATCCATTTACATTTAGAGTGATGACCAATGTGTAAGGATTTCTTGCAGCCATTGCTTTATTTTTGTTTTTGTTGTTCTGTTTTATTTTTGTTTCTTTCTTGTTGCTCCAACTCTATTCCATTTGTCCTAATATTTTGTTTCAGGTTGAAGAGCCTCCTTCAATATTTCTTGAAGCGCTGGACTCATGCTGGTGAATTCCTTCAGCTACTTTGTGTCTGAGAAGGTCTTTATTCCTCCTTCACATCTGAAGGATTTTCCCAGATAATTTACTCTCAGCTGGAAGTCCCTCTTTTTTAAAGTTTTGAATATTTGATTCCACATCCTCCTGGCTTGTAAAGTTTTTGATGAGAAGTCTGATGCCAGCCTGATTGGTTTTCCTCTAAAGGTTATAGTTTTCTTTTTCCCCTGGCTGCCTTGAGATTGTCTGTTTGTCTTTAGTTTTTGACATCTTTTGTACCATGTGTCTTGGAGAAGATCTGCTACGGTCCATGTATCTAGAGGACCTATATTCTTCTTACATTTGGGATTCTAGATCTTTTTACAGGTTTGGAAAATTGTCCTCTACTATTTGTTTGAGTATGTTCTCTGTAGTGCTCTGCTGCTGCTTCTAATCCTGTTATCCTGATGTTATTTTGTCTCATAGAGTCAGATAGTTTTTGCAGAGTTCTTTGAATCCTTTTGTTTCTATATTCTCTACCTTCCTTTATCTGAGATATTCCCGTATTTTGATCTTTGATATTACTAATTCTTTCCTCCATCTAGTTGGCCCTGTTTTCTATGGCAGTTATTTCATTTCTCACTTCTTTTGTTTTTTTGTATTATTTATCTCTCAAATTTCCATAACGTTCTTCCTTATACTTTGAATTTCTTTGTTAAATTGTACCTTTTGTTCATGGATTTCCTTTCTGAGACAATTCATCTCAGGTATGGTGTTCCACCAGTATGTTTTCATTGTTCTCAGAGCCTTAAGAATGGCTACTTTATAACCTCTGTCACTTAGTTCAGAAATTTCTATGTCTATGAGATTCTTTTCTGGAGATTTTTCATCTTCTTTCTGAGAAGTTTTAAATCCTAAGGTACTTATTTAGTTTGCTGTGTACTTCTTCTTTGGCATGATGGCTTTATATTCAGCAGAGCCCAGGAGTCTTTTTCCTTCTCTAATTAATATTTTTCTGGTGTCTACGTGGCACTGGGAAAGCAAGTTTTGGGAGACAGGAGAGGCGTTTAAGCCTTATCTTTGGTCTCCAGTCAAATTACGTGGCAATGCAGGTCCCTCCACTTCTTGGAATTCATTGGGGAGGCTGTAGCAGAGGGGAGAGGCCAACAAAATGCATGCTGGGGTGTCTTCACCTTCTGCCCTTTGCTGTGGAAGCTGGGGGAGAAGAGGGAAGCTGATGGGATGCAGAACAAGGCTGCTCTCGCTGGTTGGGATGAATGCTGTTAAATTTGCCTCTCTTCCCTTTTCAGAACTTTACCCCAGGTGTGTTTCAGGAATTCATCTCCATAGCAGCCACTTGGGGCCAAGTCTCCAAGTGCTCACTCTGTGAGGGCACTGGGAGTGTGCAACAGCATGGGCCTGAAGATGCAGGCTGTGCAAGAGTGCTGTGCGATGGCATCAGGTGTGTGCACTCTGTGGGCCAGAATCTGCAGGCCCTGCAAGATTGCCAGGCACATACGAGGGCACTAGGCAAGGGCAGCAGGTATTCATGCTTCGTGGGCCAGAACTTACAGGCCCTATGATATCGCTGTGTGTGTGCGTGCAAGGGCTCTGGGTGCATGAGCTTCATGGACAGAATCCAGAGTCCCTGCAAGATTCCTAGGTGTGTGTGAGGTCTCTAGGTATGTGTGTACCATGGACTGGGCCTTGCAAGAGTGCTGAGCAAGGGCGCTGGGGGCATGCCAGCCATGGATATAAAGCCATGGGCCTGATGCCATGAGCCACAAGATGGTGGCCAGTGTACTTCTCCTATGGGCCAGAAACCATGGTCCTGCAGAGGAGCTGCACATGCGGATGTTGTGGGCTGCGAGGGTGGCAGGAGCCAAGGTGCTCTATCTGGGGTTTTATTTAGGCCTGTGGCTATTTGGAGTCCTTATTCAGCTTTCTTGCTACTTGAGAGTTTCAGAGGCTGGCTCCCAAGCTTTGTTCCTAACATGCTGCTTTAAGGTCCAGCTCCCTCATGGTTTCCCAGCATTCCACCACTCTGGCTTTCACTCTTGTAGCCTCTTGGCCTCCTCGCTCCCATGTATCATGCTACTCTCTGATTTCTTTCTAGTTCCTTCAGTTAGCAGCAATAGGATCCTTTCATGATCCTTCTCTGCTGCCTCCCTTCTCTCCCGCTTGCAACCCTCTCTCTCGGTGAGAACCTTCAGGTCCTTTCTTGCCATGCGTGGATTTCCCAGTTGTCACTGTGTCACTCAGGGTTTTTTTCATGGCTCCTGGACAGCCATTTAATTGTGTTTTCTAAGAGAGGTATTAGGGACCTCCTCCCTGGTTGCCATCTTGCCCTCAGGATTTCTCTAATTTTTATTATGGCCTTCCTTCTGCTGAATTTGTGCATTTTGGTTTTTTTATAGTTCTTTTGTTGTGGAAAGGCTCTAACTTCCAAATGTTGCAGAAAGCTCTACCCATTCACTTGGAAAGACCAAGTGGCACTCAGAGTACTTGCAAGGTACTACTGTTTATTTTATGCCAGCGGGCTTAGAGGAGTTGTTTCCAAAGTCTGAGCTTGAACAATGGCAGGGTGGGGAAATTTATAGCATAGAATTTCCATGATAATCATCAGTTTCCCTCACACGGGCTAAGGTTGGCAGGAACAGGGGCTCTGGGAGAAGAAGAATGAGCAAGTGACTCTGCGGGGGTGGTGGTGTCCCAGACTAGCCTATCAGCCATATTGGGAGGCAGTCTTTCTCTACATTCCCCCCTTTGATGCCCTAATGAGGTGACATGCTCTCTTATAGGGCATCATTATCCTCTAGTGGCCGATAGCCTCATAGGGCTAATATTCCGGCTGTGACCCTGTTGGTTACAGTGCTCTCCAAAAGTTTCATCAAGGAGTTAATCAAGCAAGGGTCAATAATAGCCAGAAAGCAATAGTGATCAGTGGGCCAGCTAATGGTAAGAGCTATGATGACCATTGGCTGAGATTCCAGGGCCTGGAGCCCTCTAGTTCCTGTTTTCATTGTTGTATTCTGTCCCTTACTATCTTGACCTTAGTGGTAAGAATCCCAGACTGATTTCCATAATAGCAACATTCGTCACTTAGGAAGAGGCAGGCACCCTCCCCTTCTCTGCAGTGAGAAGGTCTAGAGCACGCTGGTTCTGGAGGGTGACTGCTGCTATCAAATCAATCTGACTCTGGAGGGAGAGAAGGGGGTCTGATACTCTCTCCATGTCCTCATTCAGTTTGTGGGACAGTTTGTAATAAAATATAAATGAGTACAGCAAAATTATCTTTCAGATATGAAGGTGGAATAAAGACCTTCTCAGACAAACAGAAGCTGAGGGAATTTGCCAGCACGAGGCCAGCACTACAAGAAATACTGAAGGAGGCTCTTCAGCCTGAAACAAAACATCAGGACAAATGAAACAAAGTTGGGGCAACAAGAAAGAAACAAAAACAAACAAACAAACAAACAAACAAACAAACAAACAAAAACAAAGAAAGAAATAAGTAATGGACACAGGAAATTCTCACATATCGATCATCACTCTAAATGTTAATGGACTGAACTCACCAATAAAAAGACACAGAGTAGCAGACTGGATTAAAAAACAGAACGCATCCATATGCTGTCTCCAAGAAACACACCTCAGCTGTAAGGACAAAGTGTGACTCAGAGTGAAAGGATGGGATACAATACTTCAAGCAAATGGTAACCAGAGAAAAGCAGGAGTGGCCATACTAATATCTGATGAAATAAACTTCAAGTTAAAATATAAATAAGGAACCAAGCGCCCCGCCCCAGTGTCAGTTCTGGCTAGGACCCCAGCACCTACTAGAAAGGGGACAAGGGGTGTTCACCTCCTCCTTGAGTGTAAGGGAGGAGTGAGATTCTGTTCTAGTTCTTGATTGGTATGAACCAAGATATCAGGGGTCAGAAAATGTGTAAACATGTACCAGTCCAGTTGATCTGTAGGCACCAGTATGCGGTGGTGCTGCAGAGGAAAAAAGAGTCCGAGGGGCTATACTGGGTCTGGTTGTTGCCCATTGAGATGTATGGGTGAACAAGTCAGATGTTACAGCCCTGAAGCTGATAATGCAGGTGATGTTTTCCCTCAAAGGTCCAAGATGGATGTTGAAGGCTAGTGGGTCTGACAGGTTCTGCCCATCTCTCCAAGTCTCCAGATCCTCCTCTGGATGGTCCTTTCTCACTCTCAATTGATGGACCCATGCGATAATTCCTGAAACCTTAAGAGCAGTGGAGGTTGTTAAGATTGCTGTGTGAAATCCTCCCCAATGCGGCCGGAGAGGTTCCTTTTTCCAAATTTTGACCCAGACTTAGTTTCCCTCTTAAAAGGGTGGATAGGGTCACTCAGTGCAATGGGGGCCCTGTTCATAGTATAGCATCATAACCCGGGGAGGGCCATCCCTAGGGCCTGGAGTTGCTCTGCTATGCTCTTGTCACCTAATTGATAGAGGTTTCCTGGTGTACTGCCTATAGAACCATTTCTTGGCTGAACTTGGCTAAAACCTTGCTAAGACTTTAGGGTGTGGTCCATAGGATCTACTTCCCTTAAGGCCTATAAACAGTGTGGAGCTTTTAAGTGATGCCAATCACCTCTGTCAGTATTTGGATAATTTCTGCTATAAAAGCTGCTCTGTTGTCACTGTGTTTGGCATCCTGTGGTCAGATCAGTCCATTCAAAGGCAAAAACAGTCTGGCTCTTTGGAGTGAACCAGAGGTATAAGAAGGTGTTAGTGAAGTCTAAGCAGGTAAACCACATGGCAGATTGAGGGACTTGGCCAAGGAGAGTGTATGGGTTTGGAACCATAGGGTGCAAGGAGACAGTTACCTTGTTGATTTCCCAGAGATCCTGGACTGGCCGGTATCCTCTCTTGGGTTTCTTTACTGGCAACAAGGGAGTGTTTATTCAGGTGCTCCTGGATGCTGAGTTGGGCCTCCCAAGGTATGGGATACTGTTGTTGCCTTTGTGGGCATACCCCTGGTAGCAGCTCAACAATAATCAGGGTGCAGTTGTGGGCCAACACAGGTGGGTTGTCTTCCACCCACGCTAGGGGATACATGGTTTGGAACTCAGCGTCCCCAGCATAGAGAAAACACCTCATCCCAGAAGAGGGATAGGGCACTCTGGTATGTCATATGCCTTCCCAATTCACAGAGGTGGGTCCTACAGAATTGCTTTTGTGTGGCACAGTCCCCAGTCACTTTAAGAATGGTGGCAATCCATTCACTGAGTTGTCCTACCAGGTGGTTACTACAGACTGTTCAGCCCTGTGTTGACCATGAATGTCATAGGTTGGCCCCTACTTTTACTTCAAGCATGGGCTCATGGGGGCTGAGACTAAGAGAGGCCAGTCTTTCTTACTCTGAGTCCAGTCTGGCCAAGCCAATGAAATCCCTTTCCATGGGTTCCTCTTGGTACTTACTGGCCATTTGGGGCTTCCCTCTGTTGGGACACTCTTTCTTCCAGTGTCCTATCTCCTTGCAGTAAGTACATTGATTGGCTGCTGGGGGGCTGCTGAGTACCCCCTTAGGTGGCAGTTCCTTCTTTGGTTCCTTTCTTGGGTTTTGGTCCCCCTCATCCTTCAGGGAACCTGCAAAGAGGCTCACCTCCCTCATCCTCCGATTGGCTTCCCTTTCTGCAATTATGGCCCAATTCATGTAAACCTTGTTGGTGACCTCCAAGAGCTGAGTGATGTTCGTTCCTGCAAAGCCTTCAAGTTTTTGCAACTTCCTGCATATGTCCAAGGCTGGCTGCACCACAAAGGATGTGTTAAGCATTTGTTGGCTTTCTGCTGCTTCAGGCTCAAAGTGGGTATAGACCCAGTAAGCCCCACAGAGTCTCTCATAGCAGTCCTCAGGAGCTTATTCTGGTTGCTGTGTGTCTGTGGAGACCTTAGAAATATTTATTGGTTTCTTTGTTCCAGCACAAACTCCTCAGAGTACAGCCTCTTGGTACCACTGGATCTGGGCCTGCCATTCCTTGGTCATGTAGTCCCAGGCTGGGCATCCTTCAGGGGCAGCGACAAGGGCCTAGGATCTAGGATCAGCAAATCCTGCTGGGGCATTTTCCTCTAGCCATTGGCAGGCCCCCCTAAGATCCTTTGTGTCTCCTCAGTATTAAAGAGAGTCCGCAGTAGCTGCTGACAGTACTTGAACAGATTCAGTAAATACCCTTGTTCAGTTGAGGTTTCTGCCCCAGTTTGGATTGTATCATGAAGACCTTGGCCTGTCCATGACTATTGCAGTGAAACCGCACACATAGGGGAAGCATCTGGGCGACTTCCAACTAAGAATCTATATATGGGAACAGGTCTGGGTGTTCTGGAGTTCTGATAATGATATGCCAGACACGATGGACCATCAAGACATCTAGTGTCCCTTCTGATGGCCATCTGGAAGGCGGGCCATTAGAGCTCACAGAGAGTCTGGAGATTGCAGGGGTCATCTTAACTCCATAGTCACCAGAAAATCCCTTTCTAAAGTTTTCAACATACAGTCTAACACCGTGGGTTTGCTATGCCCTGACTACATGTTTCCCATGACCGGTGTCACAAAGGGAAGGGGTGACTCCTGAAGGAGACCTCTCAGTCACCCTCCTGGACACATCCCTTGTAGGACTTCAGGGGCATCTTGGCTAAGGTGTAACTGTATAAACCCCAGGCTTGGTTTTCCTCATGAGGACAAATCACGGTTATGCCTTATGACGTCACCACAGAAGCATGGGTTAGTGCCCACTGGGACTTCGTAGCCAAGGCCATGGAGCCACAGAATGGATCAGTGGATGCAAGCCTCGACAATCCATGTAATCTCACACATTTGCACATTCATTCAGAGGTTATAACATTTCCACCCAGCCTAATTCCTGACTCTGAGACTCCTGTGAGTCCCTGGGAGGTGATCAGGTTCCCCTTCCACCACTTGGGTGGGCCTAACTGAGTGGGGCCCCAGGGCTTACCATATCTGATGCCTGTCTTGTCAAGCCTCCTATAAGTCTGGTGGTGATTAAAAAACGGGGTCAACTAGAGGCAGCTGCCTCAGAGACTGCCTAAGTGGGCAGGGTGCACATTCCCCTTCGTGGGTATTCTCACTGTCTGCTGTCCATTCTTGCCCAAACCAGTGGCTGCAAAGGGCCAGCATGGTTGGGCTTCCTGGTCAGAGAATCAAAATGTTGCAGAAAGGCTCTACCCATTCACCTGTCAGAAAGACTAAGCAGCACTCAGAGTACTTGCAAGTTCAGGTTGTTTATTTTATGCCAGTGGGCTCAGAGGAGTTGTTTCCAAAGTCCGATTCCCAAACAAAGGCAGGGTGGGGAAATATATAGCATAGCATTTCTATAATAACAGCAGTTTTCCACCCATGGGCTAGGGTTGGCAGGAACAGAGGTTCAGGGAGAAGAAGAAGCAGGAAGTGACTCCAAGGGGATCCCAGGACTAGGCTATCAGTCATGTTGGGAGACAATATTTCTCTACAGTAGGAGGCTTGACAAGTCTGGACCATTTTGTGGCTCCAGGGCCTTGGTTACAGAGTCTGACTGGGCCCTAACCCATGGTTCTGTGGTGATGTCATAAGGCATAATGGTGATTTGTCCTCGTGAGGACAACCAGGTCCGGGTCTTATATGGGTACACCTTAGCCAAGATGTATCTCAATGTCCTGCGAGGGATGCGGCCAGGTGGGCACTTGAGAAGTCTCCTTCAGGAGGCACCCTTTCCCTTTGTCTGTTTTGCAACATCAGTAATGGGAAACATGGGGTCAGGACACAGCAAACCCACGGTGTTAGACTGCATGTTGAAAAACTTCAGGAAGGGCTTTTCTAGTAACTCTGGGGTTAAAATGACCCCCACAAGCTCCAGACTCTGTGAGCTCGAATGGCCCACATTCCAGGTTGGATGGCTGTCAGAAGGGACACTAGATGTCTCAATGGTCCATTGCATTTGTCAGGTCATTACCAAGACACCAGGACAGCCAAACCAATTCTTGTATAAACAATCTTGGTTAGAAATTGCCTGGATACTTCCCCCATGAGTATGGTTTCACTGTAATAGTCAGGGACAGGCTAGGGTCTTTATGGCACAATATCAACTAGATCAGAAACCTCAACCACATAAGGACACTCCTTGAATCTATGTAAGCGACCCTGAGGAGAAGCCAATTCTACCTCCATCATAGTTCCTACCAAGACCTATAGCCCCAGAAACCCCACTCGTGGACACTCCCCCTTCATCAGACCCACTGAACCTACTCATTCTGAGGCCAGCCCCAGAGGAAGGTGACCCCACATCCCTAGGGCCAGAGGCAAGACTGACTGCATTTGGCTGCCCTCCGATGCCAGTGAGAGAGTCCAGAAAACCAGAAAGAAGGGACAAAGATGGCACTGTGCAACCCGAAAAAACCATGATGTATTACCAACCCTTCTCCACTACTGATCTCCTAAATTGGAAACACAACACCATGTCCTACTCTGAAAAACCACAGACAATGATCAACTTGCAAGAGTCCCTTTTTCAATCCCACCACTCCACCTGGAAGGACTGTCAGCAGCTACTGCAAACTCTCTTTAATACTGAGGAGACACAAAGAATCTTAATGGGGGCCTGCCAATGGCTGGAGGAAAATGCCTGAGCAGGAGTCACCGATCCCAAAACCTGGGACATAGTCGGTGCCCCTGAAGGATGCCCAGCCTGGGACTTCATGGCCGAGGAAGGGCAGGCCTACACTACACACAGCAACCAGAAGAGGCTCCTGGGGACTATTATGAGAGACTCAGTGAGGCTTACCAGGTTTATACCCCCTTTGAGCCTGAAGCAACTGAAATAGGATAACACATCCTTTGTGGCACAGGCAGCCCTGGGCATATGCAGGAAATTGCAAAAACTCGCAGGCTTTACAGGAATGAACATCATTCAGCTCTTGGATGTTGCCAACAAAGTCTACATGAATAGGGACATAATAGTAGAATTGAGGCTGATCAGAGGATAAAAGGGTAGCTCAGCCTCCTCACAGCCATCCTGAAGGACCAGGGGGACTGAAACCCAAGAAAGGAGCCAAAGAAGGAATGGCCACCTAAGGAGGGACTAGGCAGGCCCCTCCTAAGCGGCCAATTATTGGGCTTACTGCAAGGAGACAGGACACTAGGAGAAAGAGTGCCCCAATAAAGGGAGGCCCTGAATGGCCAATAAGTACCAACGGTAACTCATGGAAAGGGATCTCATTGGCTTGGCCAGACTGGAGTCAGAATAAGAAAGACTGGGCTTTCTCCTTCTGGGCCTCCATGAGCCCATGGTCAAAGCAAAAGTAGGGGCCAACGTATGACTTTCATCGTTGACACTGGGGCCGAATACTCTGTAGTAACCACCTGGTAGGGCCACTCAGTGAATGGACCACAACCACCCTTGGAATGACTGGGGACCATGCTACACAAAAGCAGTTCTGTAGGACCCACATCTGCGAATTGGGACAGTATATGACATGCCGGAGTGCCCTATCCCTCTTCTGGGATGAAATGTTCTCTCCAAGCTGGGGGTGCTGAGTTCCAAACCATGTACACCTTAGCGTGGGCAGAAGACAACCCGCCTGCATTGGCCCACAACTGGACCCTGATTATTGTCAAGCTGCTACAAGGGACATGCCCACAAAGGCAATGACAGTATCCAATCCCCTGGGAGGCCCAACTCAGCATCCAGGAGCATCTGATTAAGCACTCCCTTGCTGCCAGTAAAGAAACCCAGGGGAGGATACCGGCTGGTCCAGGATTTCTGGGCAATCAACAAGGTAACCATCTCTTGCACCCTACAGTTCCAAACCCATACACTCTCCTTGGCCTAGTCACTCAATCTGCCATGTGGTTTTCCTGCTTAGACCTAAAAGACACCTTCTTCTACCTCCAGCTTGCATCACAGAGCCCACCTCTTTTTGCCTTCGAATGGACTGATCCAACCACGGGATGCCAAACACAGCGAAAATGGACCAGCTTTTATAGCAGAAATCATCCAAATGCTGACAGAGGTGTTTGGCATCACTTGGAAGTTCCACACTGTTTATAGGCCCCAGAATTAAGGGGAATAGGGCCTATGGACCACACCCTAAAGTCTTGGCTAAAACTTTAGCCAAGTTTAGCCAAGAAATGGATCTATAGGGAGTATGCCAGGAATCATCTATCAATTGGGTGACAAGAGTATAGCAGAGCAACTCCAGACCCTAGGGATGGCCCTCCCTGCGTTATGATGCTATACTATGGACAGGGCCCCCATTGCACTGAGTGACCTTGTCAACCTGTTTTAGGAGGGCAACTTAGTCTGGGTCAAAGCTTGGAAAAATGAACTTCTCAGGTCACATTGGGGAGGACTTCATACAGTAATCTTAACAACCCCCATTGCTCTTAAGGTTTCAGGAATCATACCGTGGGTCCCTCATTGGAGAATGAAAAAGGACTACCAAGAGGATGATCTGGAGACTTGGAGAGCTGAGCAGAACCTGTTGGACCCACTAGCCTTCAACATCCATATAGGACCTTTGAGGGAAAATGTCACCTGCCTTACCAGCCCC
Source organism: Lyroderma lyra (assembly GCA_004026885.1). NCBI lineage: Eukaryota > Metazoa > Chordata > Mammalia > Chiroptera > Megadermatidae > Lyroderma > Lyroderma lyra. Next base: position 26,160 of record PVJL010004748.1, on the reverse strand, counting down.
ACCCCTGATAAGGGAAAATGTATTTTCTATAGGACTGTAACCCCTAATTTATGCTTCCACAATGCCTCGATAGGCAACAACCAGACTCACTGTAGCCCTCCCGGACTCTTTTTACTCTGCAGTACCATAGCACACCAGTGACTACAGGCCAACTGGACCAGTACATGCATATGCATTTTCCTGACCCCCGATATCTCAGTTCACAACAATCAAGAAATAGAACAGGTTCTTGCTCCTTCCCTGCATTCAAGGAAGAAGCAAACACTCTTCATCCCCTTTTTGGTAGGTGCCAGAGTCCTAGCTGGAGTTGGTACTTGTGCAGAAGGGCTTGGTTCCTAATTTAATTTCTATTACAAGCTGTCTCAGGAGCTAAATGAAGACATGGAGAGAGTAGCAGACTCCCTCTTCTCTCAAAAATCAAATTAACTCATTGGCTGCAGTAACCCTCCAGAATGGGCATGTCCTAGACCTTACCACCCAGAAGGGGGGAACCCACTTATTTTTAGGTGAAGAATACTGCTATTTTGTAAATCAGTATGGAATTGTTGCCACAAATGTTAAGGAGGTAAGAGATAGGATACAACAAAGAAAGAAGGGAGTAGAAGACTTCTGGTCCTGGGGTCTCAACAATTGGTTGTCTTGGCTTTTGCCATTGGCTGGCCCACTGATCACTATTGTTTTCTGGTTACCATCAGCCCTTTCTTGATTAACTCCTTGATGGGATTTTTGGAGGCCACTGTAACCAACAGGGATATGGGCAGGATATTCACCACGTGAGGCTATCAGCCACTAGAAGATGATGACACCCTATAATAGAGTATATTCTCTCATTAGGGCCTCAAAGGGGGGAATATAGGGGGATTGTTGTCCCTTGTACTTCACCAATCACCCCCCAGTTCTTCCCCTTTTCTTCTTCCCTTTTCTTCCTTGAATACCTGCTCCCACCAGCCCTAGCTCACACATATAAATTACCCCACTTTGCTTGTGCTCAGGGCTCAGACTTTGGAAGCAACTCCTCTGGGCCTGCTGGCATAAAGTAAACGATCTGAACTTGCAAGTACTCTGAGTCCTGCTTGGTCTTTCTGACAGATTAATGGGAAGAGCTTTCCTCAACATTTAGAAGGTGGAACCTTTCCGCAATACTTACAGGCTTTCAGACAAAGAAGCAATTGTGTTGTCTTTCAATTGGTGGTTCCAATGTACTGGCGTGAATTCTTGGTGGGCTCTCACAGAAAAATATGGAGTTAAAATTTATTGCTTTATTGAGGAGAATATCTTTGGGATTTATTGAGGGAAGTGTCCTTGCACCTTGGCAGGAAGTTTCTGGCATGCTAGATATGGGTGGATAACTTCTTAAGGCAGGTCCTCCTCTCTTACCAGACCGCATCTCAGTCATCTTGTCACGGGAGACTTCTGTAAGTTGGGAGACAATGCAATGGCTTATACATGGCTCAACCATGCCCACCAACTTATGTGGCTGCAGGACTTGATCATAGAAAGAAACATAGACTGTAAGATGAAAAGAGAAGAATTTTGAGGGGAAAGGCTTTTGCTTACCCGGAAATAATTCAAGTCACACTCACCAGGAAGATGTTACCATGAAACAATGATGTTTCCTTGGTTCTTTGTCTCTCCAAGAATATAATTCAGTAAAGAGACAGTTTGTGAAAATATAGAAAAGTTAGAATTTATTATAGAAAAGTTAAAAGTTAAAGTACACTCCGAGATGGTGAAGCAGGCTAACTCAATTGCGGGAATCAGACCCCCAGCCCTGTCCATTGTTTGAAATTTTAGTATCTCTGGGTATAAACTCCTCACACTTTCTTTGCTGCAAGACCCTTCTGAAAAGGGCCAAAGCTACATAATAATAATTTCAGTTGCGGGAATCAGACCCCCAGCCCTGTCCATTGTTTGAAATTTTAGTATCTCTGGGTATAAACTCCTCACACTTTCTTTGCTGCAAGACCCTTCTGAAAAGGGCCAAAGCTACATAATAATAATTTTGGGAAGCAGGATCTATGGTTGAACAGGGGAGATATTTTCCCTTTTCAATTTAAGTAACTGATAATGAGCCAGGGCTTACTCCTAGATTCAGGGCATCTATTAATGGCTCTCCTTACAGGCAAGTTTCCCTTCCCACATTCCTTCTCTATCTTTTTAATTTGTAGGTAGGTGATAATGGATGGGACAACCCCTCTCTTCTGCTCACATCTGCCTACCTGCCCACTCTATCAAAACATTGCAAAAATTAATCAAATTGCAGGTCAAAATCATTATGTGACTGTGAGAAGCATAGAAAACCAAGTAATTATTGATAGGGAGACAAGACAATCTTAGCTAAAAATCCTGGCAATGGAAAAATATGTGAAAAAATGGTCCTAAAGAAGCTCACTGATGAAGAAAAATGAAGGAGAGTCAAAGTTTGTCAAGACCTTTTGGAGAGGCAAGATGATTTTTTAAGGCTATGTTGTCACTGGGTGTGCAAATACAACCCTGAAACAAAACGTCAAAATGCACAAAGTCAGCCAATTTTCCAAAAAAAAAAAGTTCTGTCAGTCCAAATCAAGAATCAAATCAATGTTGCTAAATCTTTTCCATATCAGAGAAATTATTCATCCTGAATTTGTACCAAGTTTAGTATTTCTAAGTGCTAAAAAGGCTGCATGAAAAAGTTAGACGAAAATGACATGAATTATTTGCCAACAACTCATGGCTTTTGCATCAGGACAATGCAGCAGGTCATAGGGCACTGTCTGTGAGGGAGATTTTAGCCAGTAAAAAAAATCTGTATTGGAACACCCTCCTTACTCACCTGATCTAGCACCGAAAGACTCTTTTCTTTACTAGAAGATAAAGGAAATATTTAAAGAAAGACATTTTGATGACATTCAGGACATCAAGGATCATATGAAGACAGCCCTGATGATCATTTTGGAAAAGGTTCCAAAATTATTTTGAAGGGTGGACTAAGTGCTGGCTTCAGTGCTTTGTACTTTGTACTTTGTACTTTGTACTTCAGTACTTTGAAGGTGACCATATGATATTGAGCAATGATTTGGCTCTTTTTCTAGGAAAAGCAATAGATTTTTTAAGATTGACTGTGTATCTTGGAACCTTGTTATTTTTGCTTATTTGTTGTAAGAAAGATTTATTTGGAGACTATTCAGAAATTTTTTACATAAACAACCATATAATATGTCAATAAAAGTTTTATTTATTTTAATCTGTGTATTTCTTATTTATTATTCTTTTCTTATTACACTCAATAGAGCTTTCAATACAATGTTGAATAGCAATGGCAAGAGAGAACATACTTTGTTTTTAATATTAGAATGTTTTAAGTTTATCACCATTAAACAAAATATAATATTAGCTGTAGTGTTTTTGTAGAAATAAAATGGAGAAAATTAATTTTTCTCCTAATTTTTTTAGTTTTATCATACATTTACATATTATTTTGAAATTAATTCAAGACATATTATTCCATCTATAAAAATAACTTTAAGAATCATGAGAATAACATATCACAATACCATGTGTAAAATTAACAATAATCTTCTAGTTTCTTCAAATATAAAAGCAAAGGAATTTTTGGTTTGTTCTTTGTCTTGGCCATGTTGAGTCATTGTTTGTCTCTATGCCAACTAGAACTCACCTGAAACATGTGGAATAACTACTCAAAAGTTTGGTCAAGAGGGAGAGGGAGAGACCTTCTTGGAGGAAAAGACCTCCTGAGGCTCTCATTCCTGCCCTTTTATTTAGAAGGCTTAATACAGCATTGGCAAATTGCCTCAGGTTAGCTGGCCCAGGAGAAAAGGGGATTATGGGGCTGTGTGCTGACAAGCATGTTTGTAGATTTAATTAGTAATAGGTAGTCTAAGTTAATGTTCAGTCTAGGAAAATTAAGGGTGGCAATTAAAGTTTAATCAGATAATTTCTTAGCTGGCACCCACATCATGTTCACATACATTCTTTCTGTATTTTCACAGATCTCTATCAATTCTTTATCAGCTGTTTGCAGCTGGAGAACTTTCAGAACCTGTGTTTGTGTCAGGATCCAATCAGCACTCATTCATTCATCATGATGTGGGGGCCTTACAGATTTCTTAGTCAGTTCATATGAGATTGTGGACCAGGCTCAGGAAATCCTACAAATGATGCTACAATGAACATAGGGGTACATATGTTTTTATAATAAATATTTTCAGATATTTTGGTAGATACCTAGGAAAGGGATTGCTGAGTCATATGGTGATTCTAGTCTTAATTTTATGAGAAACCTTCATATTCTTTTTTTGTAGTGGCTGTATCAATTTACATTCCCACCAGCAGTTTATGAGGGTTATTTTTTTCTCACAGCCTCACCAACACTTACATTTCTTGTCTTGTTGGTAATAGACATTCTAACAGGAGGGAGGTGATATCTCATTGTGGTTTTCATTTGTATTTCCCTAATAACTAGTAAAATTTAGCATTTATTATTATGTTTTTCAGCCACTTGTTTGTCTATTTGGGAAAAATGTTTTTTTAGGTCCTCTACTCATTCTTTAATTAGATTGTTTGATTTTTTGTTGTTGAATTGTTTGAATTCTTTATATATTTTGGATATTAGCCCCTTATTGGAAGTGTTTGCAAATATCTTCTTCTATTTAGCTGTTTACCTCTTTGTTTTGTTGATTATTTTTTTTATCTGTTCAGAAGCTTTTTAGTTTGATATAGTTATATTTATTTATTTTTGTTTTTACTTCCCTTGCCTCTGTGGTCAAATTCATAAAATCTTCCCTGAACCCAATGTTTATAAGTTTAGTACCTCTGCTTTCTTTTATGAAATTTATTGTTTCAGGTGTTATATTTGTGTCTTTAATCTACTTTTAGTTTATTTTGGTGTATGGTTAAAAATAGCAGTCTAGTTTTACTGTTTTCCATGTAATATTTCAACTTTCCCAGCATCATTTATTAAAGAGGCTTTTTTTTCTCTTCATTGTATGTTTTCCACTCCTTTGTTTAAAATTATCTGCTTATACATATGTGGATTTATTTCTGGGTTTTTAATTATCTTCCATTGCTTTTTGTGTCGGTTTTTCTGCCAATATCATGTTGTTCTTATTATTATAACTTTGTAGTGTAATCTTACATCAGGAAGTATTATACATCTGGCCATTTTCTTTTTTCTCAGGATTGCTTTGACTATTTGGGGTCTTTTTGTGATTCTACATAAATTTGATGATTTTTCTTGTCTTGTTGCTCTAAAAAATGCCATTTCATAAATGATTGTATAAATAATATGTGATAAATACACACACACACACACACACACACACACACACACACACACACACACAATAAAATAATAGCCATAAGAGAAGACAAAATACTGCCACTTACAACAACATGAATGGATTTTGAGATTATCATGCTAAATAAAATAATTTTGTGGGAAGGGTAGGAAGTGGGTTTTTAGGGTGAAGTGCCAGTTTGTTTGTGGTATGGGGTAATGGCAATTTTTAAGACAGCATCTGACTAGTCCTTACAGCTCTTTCCCATACAACACAGTGAGGAGGTGGGGGATGGGTTGGGCTCTGGAAGGGTGGAGAAAGGCAGCCAGGTTCTATGTCTATGATTTTTGACTGGCAGTAATAGTGGCACAGGCCACCTTTCAGATAGAAAAATTCGAGAATCATACAAATTCACATTTATGAAGTTTGACATTTAAGTTCATGAGCTCATCCTAAAGTAAGTGCTACATACCTCATTGCTGAATATCACTACACTCATATTCAATGTACATCCTTTGGGAATCTATGCTCCCATTCCAGTGCCTAGTCCACCATTCAAAATAATTTTGAAACTATTTCTAGAATTGCCATTAGAGCTGTCATCATATCATCCTTGATGTCCTGAATGTCATGAAAATATTATTTTAAAGTTTTTTCTTTGTCTTTCATTAAAGAAAAAGTTCATTGAGGGCCAGGACAGGTGAGTAGGAAGGGTGTTCAAATACAGTTATCTGTGTACAAGCTATAAACTCTCTCACAGGCAGTGCCAAGTGAACTGGTGCATTGTTGCAATACAAGAGCCATGAGTTATTTCTTGGTGAAAAGTTCAGATTGTTTCCATCTAACTTTCTTATGCAGCCTTTTCAGCATTCCAAATAGTAAACTTTGTTGACTATTTGTTAAGTTAGTACAAATTCATAGTGAACAATCTCTCTGATATCAAAAAGTTCAGCAACATTTTTTCAACTCTTGATTTGGACTGAGAATTTTTTGGTCATGGAGAAATGGCTGACCTCAATTTCGCACTTAGATGCTTTGTTTCTGGGTTGTATAGGTACACCCATATTTCATCACTAGTTGTAACATGACCCAAAACATTGTTTCACCTCTCCAAAAGGTCTTGCCAAAATTTGACTCTTCTTTGCTTTTGTTCATTAATGAGCTCCTTCACAACCATATTTGCACACACCTTTCTCACGCCAACATTTTCAGTTAAGATTTTTCTAACTTATGTTTTATCAATGTTTACTTGGTTTGCTATGCTTCTCATGATCAGTCAATAATTTTGACATGCAATTCAAAGGATTTTTGCAATGTTTTCATCAGTTCTTCTTGTTATTTGCCACCCTGACCTTTCTTCATCAGTGACACTTTCTCTCCCCTCAGAAAAACATTTATTTGTACACTGTTGTTTTCTTCATAGCCTTATTACTATAAACTTGGACTAACATATCCCTGACTTTACTTCCACTCTTGCCAAGTTTAACAAGAAATTCAATGTTTATTTGTTGTTCTAATTCAAGGTCTGCCATTCTTGTGATGGCACACAAAAACATATCACAACTTAATGAATGCCACATAACAAGACATCACCACATGTCAACAGGAATACAGTTGTGAGACATAGCTATATCAAGGTTGTAAAACCTTGCTGAGTTGTTTGCACAGTGCTGCCAACATAAACACACAGTGGCAAGTACAAAAACCTAATTGGGATACTGTGTATGTGCACATTAAACTAAAAACAACAAATGAAAACTAAGCTAACAAGCAAAGACTCATTGACAAAGATAACAGTTTTAATGGTTACTGGGGTGAAAGAGAAAGGGAGGAAGGTAGAACATGGTAAAGGAGTTCAAATATATGGTGCTAAAAGAACTGATTTGGAGTGGTTAATACAGTGCAATGTATGGATGATGTATTATAGAACTGTACACTTGAACCTACATAATATTAATAACAAATGTCACCTCAATAAATTTAAGTAAAAAGTAAATTTAAAAAATATAAACACAATATTTAAATTTCCAATTGTCTTATTTAATATTTTTGACAGTTTATTTAAATTGGGATCTGAAATGAGGTTCCTATATTGTCATTACATGATATAACTTTTAAGCTCTTACAACTCTCATTTTCCCCAATAACTCTCTTTCAAAATTTATTTATAAAGTCAATTTATTTTGTAAAATTTTTGTCTTAATTTTGTAATGGCATCTTTTGAACTTTGTAAATATTGTATTTTAGGTTTTAGTCTACTATCTGTTTTTCTTGTAATTGTGCTTGATCTCAAAACTATCAGATTCAGGTTAATTTTGGAAAGATTATTATAAGAGATGGTGTGTTTATGACCATAATTTTTATGTCTTGTTGAATTATTATCAGATCAATGACTAGATCTATTTATTTATTAAGAGTTACAATATAGTAATATATTTGATTTATAATTTATGAGGGGGGATCCAAAAAGCCTAGATTCATATTCTGGAAAGTGGACCACTTGTAGTACAGGCTTCTTTTACTAAGTGAGTGTAAAAGTTAACATTTTTGTGAGAGGCTGCATTCAGCTTCAGTGAATTGTTTCAGAGACTCTTTTAACATTTTTGCCCATTTCATAATGGGTAATTTAAATGAACAACAAGTGGCATAACAATACACCTACCCACACTACAGTAAGTGTTCAACAATTTTTTTTTTCATGTCGGTAGTTCCCTGGCTGGGAATCGAACCCAGGCCGCAGCTTTGACAACGCTGAAACCTTAGCCACTACACCACCAGGGAATTCTCTCAGTAATTTTTAACCAGAAACAATATGACCTCTGTCACCCACCCTTCCTTATTACCTGAGATTACCCAGGATAAAAAAAATCTTCAAAGAAAAATATTTTGCTTATTTGGAAGAGGTAGAACAAAAAATGACAGAAACCATAATAAAAGGCATCAAAATTAATGAGCTCATAACGTGTTTTGAACAATCTAATTCAAAACATAAATTACTTACTTTTATGCTCTAGGACAATATTAAACTCACAAAATAGTACAATTTACCTATTACAATAGTTAGTTTTAAAAGGAAATAAAGTCTTAAAGGAAAAGCTTTGATTTTTCTTGTCCCAGGTCAAATAACTCGGCCATCTCATATCTAAAAATGGGCTACTGATTAACCCTATAAAACTCAAAAGAGTCTTATGTTTTCCCCTCCCAAAAACAAGTAAGCAAGCAAACAAGCAAACAAACAAATGAAAAACCAGCTTAGAGGAATCCTGGGTCTGATTGGGCACTGTCATAATTGGATTCCAAATTTTTCATTAGTAGCCCAACTTATATATACTTTATTAAAATTAGATCAATCTGGTCTAATTCAATGGAACCCAGAAGTAAAACAATATCAAAAAACTAAAGAAAAACTTATCTAAACCTCCAGCTCTAGGATACCATAATTATAAGCTTCCTTTCTTCCTTTTCATACATGAAAACAAAGGAAATGCTTTAGGAATTCTAACTCAGAAATATAGAGACCATCATAGGCTTATAGGGTATCATAGTCAATAATAAGATTCAGTAGTGAAAATGTTCTCTCTTTGTATGATGGCCATCTCTGTTACAGCCATAACATGTCAACAAACAGAAGAGAAAGTTCTGGGTTTTCCCTCAAACATTTTATGTTCCCCATTCTGTTTAATCCTTACTGAACTCTTGTCTTATCACAACAATTTTTTGTCAGCTTATTGGCTTCTGATGATCCTGCTTTTTGCACCTAATATTACTTCAACTTGATATAACAATTTTAACCCAGGAACTTAATTATCCTCTTTTCAAAATTAAGACACCCATTATTATGTTTTGCATACTGACCACCTTCTTGTTCCTTGGAATGATTTACAAAAATTTCCTTATCAATAATACTGACTTACTGTATTTTGCTGTGGATAATGCAGACATGTTGCCCAAATTTGTGAGAGTAAAATCAGGATTCACGTTATATATGGGTAGTATTAATTCCATATCTATATAAATGTTTTCAATTCTTTTATTTATTATTCAAGTTCAAAGTGTAAGTCTAAAAATCAACAATAATATCCATATGCAAAATAATACCCTAAAATACAATAATCATTTTCATATAAAAATTATACGTAAAATTTTTGTACCTTGTATCTGTTCTTGTGTTTTGTAATTATTTGTCACATAAAATTTCTTGTACCACAATATGTTAAAAAATAAATGCTAAAATTTCTTAATAATACAAAAATGAGTAAGTAAATATTAACAAATAAGATTTTGATTCAAAAAATTGAAATAAAATACTTTTTTCCTGAAAGTTTTGACCAAAAACATAGATGCACATTATACATAAGAGCATATTATACATGACAAAATATGGTAATTTGGTTTACAGGTGGCTTGTATTTGAAAGACTAACAGAGACATTACCAAGCTGGATATGCAGTAACTTTCATGGTAGACATAATTAAAAGTTCTTATTTGCCTTAAATAAGATCTGTTCAGCAAGCCAAGTTAATTGCTCTAATTTGGGCTTCTTAATTTACTGAAGATCAAGTAGCCAATGTTTACATTGATAGCCACTATGCTTTTGGTGTATCTCATGACTTTGGAAAGTTGTAAAAGCAGTAAGGCTTCATAACTTCCTCAGTGCAAACCATAAAGAATGGAAAATATTTTGCAGAATTAGTAGAATTTTTACAAGTAAGATAACAGGAAGAAGTCACATTAGGTGGTGAACTTATTATACATCAAGTTGACAATGCACTATAGAATTGTATGCCTGAAACCTATGTAATCTTTGCTAACTGATGTCACCCCAATAAGTCTAACAATAAAAATGAATTTTTTTTTAAAAAAAGAAAATTTCAGGACATTCCACCATAGAAGCAAAAGTAAATAATTTAGTTGACCCTGCAGCTAAAGAGGCAACATTGAACAGTCAAATTTTCCAGACCCAAGAATGACTCTTATTTCTTATTAAATTCATAAAAAACTCTCTCTTACAGTTCCAACAGAAAGCCACAGAAGAAGAGAAGAGGATATAGCATTAAAAAGGGGGTATGTTCTACCCAGATATGGCTTAGGCCCAATCAAAAACCAATCTTACCTATAGGGGCTCAACTGCCTATACTTCAACATGTACATGGGTTAAAACATTGGGGTCCCTAAAAGATGATTTTATGGAATAAGCAACATTACTGAAAACCTTCTCTCACTGTAGATCATAAAATATATAGTAGAAGTTCTATCGTTCTAAAATATATGGCAATTGAATTTTATCCAAATTCCACCATCTCAGGAATACAAATATATATTAGTTATAATTTGTATGTTTTCTCACTGAATTGAGGCATACCCTTGCAGGCAAGCAATAGCCTTACAAGTAAGTAACTGTTATTGAAAAATAACTCCCAATTGAAAAATTCCCTCTAAGTTATTACATATAATGACCAATGGACTAATTTCACTGGGTAAATAATGCAATCTATTTGTAATATTCTACATTTTCATTGTGCTCATTACCCCTAGTTTTCTGGATTGGTTGAACATACCAGTGGTACAATAAAAATTCAACTAGCCAAAATTTCAAAAGCTTTTTATCTCCTCTAGTCAAAAGCTCTTCCTATTGTCTTCATCACCCTGAGGTCTACTCCTTATGGTACACATAGTCTTCATTCTTAAGAAATAGTCAATGGTTACCCTACAAATATGGATGAAGGAGCATATGAACCAACCTTACTAAAAGGAGACAATCTACATTATTGTCAAGGATGTATAAACCAACTTAAAGAGGTTGATAAATTAGTAACTAATTTATTTCACAGTGCACTCCTAAGAGACAAAGACTGCAAAGACCAGGGTTTACAACCTGGAGATTTGGTCTATTGGACAAGATATCAAATAAAAGGTTTTCTCTAATCTCATTGGAAGAGATTTTATCAAGTGTTACTAACTTATTCATGTGTCACCAAACTTCAAATAATTAACTAATAGATTTACATTTTTTATTTTAAAAAGTCACCTAACAGTAAAAAGACATCTATTCCTCTCTCTGACATTTGCCTCCATCTGCAGCAGACATAAACAACTCCTCAAGAATGAGAAACCACTGACACCAAAGGCAAACAGCTATCCCAAGACATCAATAAGGCTTGTATGCCCACAAATTGATTTTGGACTCCAGGACAGTGATTTAACCATATTTTTTCTTTTTCTTGCCTGCTAACAATAGTTACATTTGTTCTTTGAAATTCTCTCAAACTTTTCACTTACATAACCTAACTCTTAAGATATATCAAATGACTCTTAGGTTCTTATTCTTATTAAAGTTTCCTAATGGAAACAATATCTGTCTCTCCAAGCCCCCTCCCTCCCTGGATATGAAAAGTTTAACTTGGGTACTTGCTAAACTTTTTTATTTACTAGACAATGAGGTTCTCATTACCAGTTATAATGGTGAGGCTAACACCTTCTTAGCCACACATTGGTCCTCTTCTACTATTAATACAAACTTTGGTACATTTTTTTCCTGGATCTATCTATTATAAAAGACCCATGCTGAGAAACTTTCAACAACACTTGCTTAATAATTCTTCTGGTAGAATTATATGTAGATCTAATTTAGATTAATGTTGTATAGCTATATAAATATTTTTATTATAAATTGAGAAAACTACCTGGGTATGATGGGAAAAGACTTGGAGGAGTTTGCCCTATCTGTCATAGTATATCTTATCCTCAAAACCATGAGCCATGCTCTTGTGTCTGGATGCCCACAAAACAGGAAAAAAATTAATCTGTCCCCATTTCAGAAATTATTGGAATTACTTAGTGGGTATATATGTCTGTAACTACCCCACCCTGCTTGCATCCTGAATGCTTATGAGAAGCCTTATGGAATACTTGAACTCTAGCCCATTTTGGGGTTACTACTACTCATTTAACTATGAATCAGGAGACTCAACATTTTGGGTGCATTAAATATACCCCAATTGCTCCCAGAAAATAGGCACACAATGGCAGTTACATTCCTTGTCAATCCAACAATATTGGCCTTCTAAAATATAAGAAATAGAAGGAAAGTACTTGGAAAATTTGGAGCTGGGCTTGATATTTTAGGGCAAGCTGAATTTGCAGCTAATGAAGGATGTCATTCACTTGAAAAAGACTACTTATCTAGGTAATATAAAGGGAAAATTATTTAAAGAGGAAGGAAAAAGGTGGGATGCAGCATGGAAAGATAGTAAGGCCCTAGCTAAATGGATAGAACTGACTTCGCAGACTATCAAATCTCATACACAAACCCAGCAATGGGAACATGACCGTACCCTGACTCAACAAGGCCTATTTTCTATGCTAATGCAAATATAATCTGAAATAACTATAAAACAATGATCACCTATATTGGGTGCAGAAGCCCAGGCCAGACACTTATGGGACTCCTACGTGCCTCCTAGACTTCGAAAAATTTTAGATGGAAAATGTGATTTATGATGTTGTATCTTAAAAACTCAAGTACTTCAAGTAAATCCGAGTGGGTTAGGGAGGGGAGAAAGGGGAGGGGGTGGGAGAGGAGGGGGGGAAGCTAAATATAAGGTGATGGAAGGAGAAGTCACATTAGGTGGTGAACTTATTATACAACAAGTTGACAATGCACTGTAGAATTATATGCCTGAAACCTATGTAATCCTTGCTAACAGATGTCACCCCAATAAGTCTAACAATAAAAA
>PVJL010004748.1:0-13048 GCA_004026885.1 Lyroderma lyra | reverse complement strand
GGAAATAAAGCCCATATTCTCATTTTAAAGAATTATCATATTTAAAACTTGATTTCTTAATAAATTATAAAATATCTTGAAAAAAAAAAGATTTTCAGTAGTTCAACTTGTTGGTATAGAGAGCATCTTTAATAATATTAGAATACTTCCAAAAGAAAGTAGATGGGCCATATTAAATAATAATAATAAATGGGAACACATCTCATTATCTGACTACTAAATTCCAAAAGGAGAATGGTTATGTCTCCAATCTATATGGAATTCTAAATCCACCCAATCCTGGCCTATTGTACCCACCCCAACAAATAAAAGTATATGGTGTATGGGAAGGGGAAATTTTTGTTGAGAAGGATTAGAAAATTCTTCTGTCTTACTAACTGATTTCTATAGTAATGACACCAGGTTTACAGTAAGTACAGGAATATGGTGTAATACTGAAATTATAGGCAAATTAACATTATCTGAGGTTAATGAAACCTATGAAAATATTAATACTGAAAAATCCAATGTATTGGCAAATTGAACTTAATCTTCCTCATAACATAATTTCTATGGAAAGTAATTGCCTAGAAGAAAAATTAAAGCTTATAAATCCTAAAATAAGAGTCTTAATTCATCTGGTTAAACTTATCATGAGGTACAAATAGCAATAGACAAGGGAGGAAAACATATTGTCAGTTTAATAAAAAATTATTTTTTAAAAAATTTTTAGTGGTTCACTGGCTGGGAATTGAACCCAGGCTGCAGTGTTGGGAGCACTGAAGTGTAACCACTACATCATCAGGGAATCCCCAATAAAAAAATTACAATAAATCATGTAAAGTGTTCTTTGGTTGGCTAGGATATTTGCTCCCCTCAGACTCATACTTGTCTAATATTGAACATTTTCTGCTCCTAATTGGTGTGACTAGCTGAATACCATTGCTCCTGGTCCTAGTTTGTAAATTTTATACTAGGTGCAAACAAAAAAACATGCAAACAAACAAATGTTCAAACAACCAAACAAACAAAAAACCCTAAGACAAGCGGAGAAAAAAATACTCAGATCATGATAGCTCAAAGATTAGAAATGATCGAGAGTATATTTAATGAAGACACATAGGATCTGACTGCCTCCCATTTGCTTGCCTTCTCTTAGAAAAATTGGCTATCACTGCCATCTAAGGTTATGGTCTTGCCCCACCCACAGTAGTCCAATATTTTAGCAAGACAAACACTGAAGCTCAGACTTTTAATGAATTAGCCTTCCTAGCACTGTGGAACAAGATACTGTCCAACCAAAAGGTTGGTCATAAAATTTAGTTCTCTTTCAATATTGTGTCATTTATTCTGGACGTTTTGCCTCTGTATATAAATTTTAGAATCAGTTTGTCCATATTCACAAAATAACTTTTTGGTAGATTGGTTGGAATTGCATTAAATGCATAGATTAAATTATGGAGAAATGACATCTTGAAAATATAGTCTTTCTCTTCATGAACATGGACTACCTCTCCTATTTTGTTCTTTGATTTTTTCATAAGAGGTTTGTTGTTTAATTCATATAATTTTTGTGCATATTTTGTTAGATTTACCCTTAAGTATTTCAATTTTTTGTAGTGATGTAAACAGTACTGGGTTTTAAATTTCAAATTTCATTTGTTCATTGTGGCATATAAAAGTGTCTTAAGATCTGTCAGGGCTGCTATAACAAAGTAATGCAGACTAAGTGGCTCATATACAACAGGAGCTTATTTCTCACAGTACTACATAATGAAAATCTGAGATTAGCATGTCATCATGGTCAAGTGAGGGCACTCTCCTGAGTTTCAGTCTTCTCATTGTACCCTTACATAGCAGAAAGGATAAATAAACTCTCTGGACCCTAATTATTATGGCACTAATCTCATTTATGAGAACCCTGTCCTTTTGATCTAATCACCTCCAAAAGGCCTCACTTCCTAATAATATTGCCTTAGGTATTACAATTTTAAGATGTAAGTTTGTGAGCACAGAAACATTTACACAATAGCAAAAAGTGATTGACTTTTGTGTATTAGTCTTGTATTCTGCAACCTTGCTCTAATTGTTGATTTGTTTTAGATTTTTGGGGGTCAATTTCTTAGGTTTTTCTATATAACCAATATGTCACCTATAAAGACAATTTTTTTTTAATTTCCAATTTGTATACCATTAATTTTCTCTTCTTTTCTTATTGTATTAGATAGGACTCCCAATAAGATGTTGAAAAAAAAGTGATAGAAAGAGACATTCTTGCCTTTTTGCTGATCTTAATGAAAAAGAAAATGGATTTTCTGACCATTGTGTTCTGAGAGCAAACATTGTATAATTTCTATTTTAAATGTGCTAAGGCATGCATTATGGCCCCAAAAGTATTATATCTTAATGCATGTTCCATTGTGTTTGAAAAGAGCATGTATTTCCATGATTGTTAAATAAACAGTTGTGTTCTAACTCTGTGAATGTTCCATTGAGCTTTGGAAGAAGGTACATTCCACTATGGAATTATTATTGTTAGGCCTTGGTTGTTTGCACATAAATGTGTAGAATTAATTCTTGGTCTGATTAGTTGTGAGGACTGGCTATGACTACAGTAGAGAAGCTGTTGTGCGAGGGCTGATCCTATAGAGCAGAATTCACTTAAGCAGAGGTCTGGTGCCTATGCAGTATGCTTTTTGGGTGTTTCATGTCCAGAGGTAGCTGTGTGATGCTCTGGCTAAGTCCAAAGTTAACTGCATGCAGGGCATGCTACTCCTGAGTATTCCTGCAATAAGCCTCACCACAGTTTAAGTTCAGCCACAGCCTTTGCCCTGCCCTAGACCACTTGATATGAGCGACAGAGCAATCCACAGATTGCCATCACCCATGCTGAATTTGGAGGTACCTTGGGAGGCCAAGCTGCTAACCAAGGTTGGCTTTTGCTAGTGCCAGATTTAGGGCTGTTCAATAAGAGGTAGAGGACATACCAAAGACAAATGATATTTGCTTGTATTTTTTAAACTTTTGAGAGATTTGGGCAAGCCTGAAGTATAAGGTGAGGCAGGTTATTTATACAGAAAAGCCATTAGAAACATCTTGGTTGGCTTGAAAGTTGGGTGGGCCAAAGTCTCCAGATATCAGGAAAAACAAACAGTATTAGCTAGGCTGATAAGGACCCATATATAGTGGCCTTCTATATTTGCACACTGAGAGGGGGAAGGGCTTAAATAAAATATAATGGCTTCTTCCAGCTCCTTCATTTAGGAGAAACTTGCTCCTCCAGTCATTGCCTTGAAGCCAGGCTACTCAGTTCCTTTCTGTATTTCTTTGTCACCTTTTAACCTTTTAACCTGCTTTCCTGGAGCTGGAGCTCAGACCACATAAGTCCATCAGCAACTAAGTATATATATAAGCCATTTAAGAGGAGCTCCTGGGACAGCAGCTGTCCTCATCTCACTTAGACACAATCTCTGCTGGTTTTCACAGCTATAAGTCATGGAGACTTCTCTCCCAGTACTGAAACTTTGGGCTGAGAATGTGGGTCTGGAACCCTTCACTTCTCCAGGGTCAACTCCAGCAACCAAGATATTCCTCCCAATTTGTTTTTGTCAGAATAAACAACAACTATTTATTAAGAACCAACTAAGTGTTAAGTTTGGGGAGATGCTTTCCACACTATGCATAATTTTAATATATACTGTATCTTTTGTAAGTAGATATTATCAAAGTTCTGTTTAGCTTACCAAATGAATCTCATAAAATTTAAGATGCTTTTAAAAGCAAAAGTGTCATTACTGTCAGATAATCACCTTCCTATTTTCCATACAATACAGCTAGTTCTCCCATTAAGTCTTAGGTGCTATCTATTTTTCTAATTTTCAGGTGCACAATGGGTAAGTATTTATATAATTTATGAAGTTCTCCCCACCAGTGGGTCTAGTGTCCATGTGACACCATGAACAGTTCTTAAGATGTTATTGACTATATTCCCCATACTGTATTTCATATCCCCATGACTAGTTTGTTATTATCATTCATATTTTCTAATTGCTTCACCTTTCTCACCATTCCCTGAGCCCCTATTTCATCTAAAACCATTTTGTTTGTTCTCTATATTGATGAGTTTGTTTTTGTTTTAATTATTTATTTACTTTGTTCTTTACATTCAACCTAAAAAGTGGAATCATATGGTATTTGTGTTTCCCAGTATGACTTATTTCACTTAGCATAATAACTTCTAGTTCCACCCATGTTGTTTGTTGCAAATGGTAAGATTTCATTCTTTATTGCCAGGTAATACTCCATTGTGTAAATGCACCACAATTTTTTAATGTAATTGTCTATTGATGAATATTTTTGTTGTTTCAACATCTTGGTTATTGTGAATAATGCTGCAATGAACATAGGTATGCATATATATTTTTAAATTTGTGTTTCATATTTCTTTAGATAAATACCCAAAAGTGGAATTGCTTGAGCATAAGAAAGTTCATTTTTTAGTTTTTTGACAAAATTCCAAACTGTTTTTTATAGTGAATGCTCCAATTTGCAGTCCAACAAACAGTGCATAAGGGTTCCCTTCCCTCCACATCCTCAACAACACTTGCTGTTGGTCAATTTATTGATGATAGCCAGTCTTATAAAAGAGAGATGATAACTCACTGTGGTTTTAATTTGAATTTATCTGATGATTAGTGAAATTTAGCAATTTTTTAAACATTTATTGGCCATCTTTATGACCTCTTTGAAGAAATGTCTTTTCAGGTCCGCTCCCTATTTTTTAAATTGGGTTGTTTATTTCTTTGCTGCTTATTTATATGAGTTTCTTGTTAATTTTGAATATTAAGCCTCTATCAGGTTTCTCATTAGCAAATACCTTTTCCCACTCAGTAGAACACCTTTTCATTTTATTGATGATTTCTTTTTCTGTGAAATAACTTTTTAGTTAGATGTAGTCCCATTTTTTATTTTTTTGTTTTCTTTGCCTGAGTGAAATATATAATTTAAAACATATTGCTGAGAGTAATGTCTAAGAGAATACTTCCTATATTTTCTGCTAGAACTTTTATGGTTTTTGGTCTTATCTTTAAGTCTTTAATACATTTTGACTTAAATTTTGTATATGGTGTATGCAAGTGTCCAATTTCATCATTTTGCATGTATCTGTCCAATGTTTCCAGCACAATTTATTGAATAAACTGTCTTCATTCCAATATAAATATTTGTTTCTTTTGTCATAGATTAGTTTGCATAAATATAAAGTTATTTTGGGTCTGTCTATTCTGTTCCATTGATTTACAATTAAGTTTGTGAACTCATCCTAGAAAAAGTGCTACATACCTCATTGCTGAATATCACTATAGTCACCTTCAAAATACTTCCTTTGGAAAGCTATGAACTGATAACAGTGTGTAGTTGACTGTTCAAAGCAATTTTGGAGCTCTATTTCTGGAATAGCCATCAGAGCTGTTGTCATATTATGCTCGATGACCTGCATGTAAACAAAATATTTTATTTTTAATATTTCCTTTATCTTTAGGTAAAGAAAAAGTCATTGGAGGCCAGATGAGGTGAGTAGGAAAAATGTTTCAATACAGTTATTTGTGTACTGGCTAAAATCTCTCTCACAGTGTCCTGTAAGCTGGTGACTTGTTGTGATGCAAAAGCGATGAGTTGTTGGCAAAAAATTTAAGTTGTTTTTGTCTTACATTTTCAAGAAGCACTTTCAGCACTTCCAAATAGCGAACTTGGGTGACTATTTGTGAAGTTGGTACAAATTCACAATAAATCATCTTTCTGGTATCAAAAAAGGTTAGCAACATTGTATTGACTCTTGATTTGGACTGGCAGAACATTTTTGGTTGTGAGGAATTGGCTGCCTTTTATTGTGCACTTTGACCCTTTGTTTCAGGGTTGTATTGATACACCCATGTTTCATTAGCAGTAAAAACATGGCTCCAAAAAATCACTTTTGCCTATCCAAAAGGTCTTTGCAAACTTCGACTCTCCTATCCCTTTTCTTCTTCTGCTAGCTTTTTTGGGACCATTTTTGCACACACCCTTCTTATAACCAATATTTTCACTTAAGATATCCCTAATTGTTTCTCTATCAATGTTTACTTTGTCTGCTATGCTTCTTATAGTCAGCTGACAATTTTGATGCTCAATTTAATGAATTTTTGCAATATTTTCATCAGTTCTGCTTGTTACTGGCTGCCCTGACCTCTCTTCTCTGGTGACCCTTTATCTTCTCTCAAAACAACATTTAATCAATTTGTATATTCCCATTTTCTTCATGTAATTATCCCTATGAACTTGGACCAACATGTCCCTGATTTGACTTTTACTGTTGCTAAGTTTATAAAAGAATTTAATATTTATTCATTGCTCTAATTCAAACTCAGACATTCTTGCAACAGCACACGAAAACATGCAACAATAATGAATGCCACTGAACAAGACACCACCATACATTGACATGAACACAGACTTGAGACATAGCTATACCAAGTTATGAAAACTTACTGAGTTGTTTTTACAGCTGCTAACATAAGCACATGGTGGCAAGTTTGTGAACTTAATTGTCAGACCTGATATAAAAAGGAATTAAACTTATTTTTCTACAATCTAGTAATGAAATATTAGAAATCAATTTTTAAATACAGTTTATAAAAACAAAATGCTCAGGTAATAATCTAACAAAATATAATTAGAAGAGATATACACAGAACCAACAGATCACTGATGAAAGGAATCAAGATCTAAATGATGAGTTATAGTATGTTTATATAAAGGTTATCCAAAAAGTATCCAACCAAGTATTATAATATGAAAAATAGAGGCATTTATAGCTGAATAATTTTTGGACAGCGCTTATAAATTTGAAGCCTTAATATTGTTAAGATGTCCATTTTATCCAAATGTATCTATACATTTCATTCAATCTTTAACAGAATTTCAACAGAACTATTATACAAATCAGCAAGACAAATTCTGAAATGTATATGGAAATGCAAAGAAACTAGATTTGCCAAAACAATTTTGAAAAAAAGAACTGTAGGACTTATATGACCACCCTATTTTAAGACTTACTATATAATAGTTCATAGTGTTACAGCAAAAAAATAAATATATATCTCTGTGGATAAAAGCATACACTACTAAACTCTACCAACAGACATATAGACAATTAATTTTTTAAAAATGCACAATACATTATTTCATTCTTGTTGTAAAAGTTCAAACAGATAAATTAAGTAACTTCCAAAATCTAGTTTCTAATATTCCATTTTAAAAGATATTTTATCTGTGGATAAGTGGTATAGTAGAGAGAAAAAACCAAAATCTACTACTTGTTCTGACATAAACTTGAATTTTTTTGTGGCATTTAGGGTTTGAGGACAAGAGGCATGCAGGTGGGTATGATTTATATGTAAAATAATAAAAGGAGTGCCAAAGGACAAAAAAGAATTTTAATGCTACAGCCAGACTTACAGAAAACTGCACCATAATCTGGAGCTAGTGTAACATTAGCAATTCAATCCTACTTTGATGTCCTCAACAGTAGGGATCCATTATTCTCAATTTTAGTACTCTCCACTTTGATAACCCAAAGTTTTGTTCCTGCTTTTAAGTCTCATACTAATTTCTTAATTTCTAACTCTTTTTCTAATATATTCTGCAAATTGTCTTATGTACCTATGTACTCTGTCCTTCTTAATTTTCTCATACCACCTGTATTTTCTGTTAGGGCTTTTCTTTTCAACCTTTTTAATGAAAATGTCTAATTGGTTGTTGTATACTATGAAGCCTTTTTTATTGGGCAAAGTTCAAGAACCTGTCAGAGGGTTTCCTAGGCTGCTGACTTGCCCATAGGTAGCTACTGTGGTCAATTGATTTCCAAAATATATTGCTGGGATATCTTATGAAACAGAATAATGCAAATAATAAAAAATGATCTAGCAATCTCACTTTTGGGTACATAGCCAAAGAAAATCAAATCACTATCTTGAAGAGGTATTAGTGCTCTCATGTCCATTGCAGAATTATTCAGAAAAGTCAAGATGTAGCAACAACCTAAATGTTTGTTGATTAATGGATGGATAGCGAAAATGTAGTATATAAATAAATGAGGGCTGTCTGAAAAGTATGCAGACATGTAACATGAAAAACAAAAGTATTTTTGGCTGGATATCTTTCTGGACAGCCCTCATACAATAGAATATCATCCAGTTTTAACAAAATTCTGTGATTTGTAACAAAATGGATGAACCAAGAGGGCATTATGCTAGTTGCTATAAGCCAGATGGAGGAGAAAAAATGCTGTATAATATCACTTATGTGTGGAATCTTAAAACAAACAAACCAAAAGGGTTAAACACAAAATACAAAATGTCTTAATTAATTTTTCACCACTTATAAAATAACTCAAAATAAATAGATATTGCACTGAAATGTAATACCTGGAAAAAAAACTTATAGAAGAAAACAGTATAAAACTTTTGTAAACTTGAGTTAGGCAATGATTTCTTAAACATGTCCCTAAGTTGATTCTTCCAACCCATTAGCATGAAATATCTTTTCATTTCTTTGTGTCTTATTCAATATTTTCTTATAGTTTTCAGTGTATATGTCCTTCATATTCTCTGTTAAGTTTCTCCTAGGTACTTTTTTCTATTTGTTGCAATTGCAAAAAGTAATTTTGTTTTTGTGTGTTTGTTTTTTTTCTGGTGTTTCATTGTTAGTGTATAGAAATGCATTGAATTTTTATACATTGATTTTATATTCTGTAAATTTACTGTATTCATGTATTATTTATAATAGTTTTTTGGTGAAATCTTTAGGGTTCTCTATGTAAAGAATCATGTAATCTGTAAAAAGTGACAATTTAACTTTTCTATTTTCAACTTAGATCCTTTTATTTTTATCTTTCCCTGATTGCTCTGGCCAGGACTTTGAGTACAGTGTTTAATAACAGTGGTTACAGAGGGCATTCCACTCTGGGCCCTTATTTTATAAGAAAATATTGCAGTTACTCACCATTCAGTGTGATATTAGCTAAGGTTTTATTGTATATGACCTTTATGATATTGAGGTATTTTTCTTCTATCAGAGGTTTCTCATTTTTCATGTCACCTTCTCAAAATAAAGAGAAATGGTATGATGGGGGGAAAAAAGCTGTCAAATTAAGCTCAATTCTTGACTGTACTACCAAATATCTTAGGCAAGTAATATTCTGCCTCAAAGTTTCAGTTCTCTTATCTCCAAAATAAGGGCATATAAATATTTACTCCCTAAATTCTTTCCCACATCTAACATCATTCTACAATTTGAGTAAAGAAAGGGACATAACAAAAATTTCTTTTCATCTAGCCATTTTCAAACTAATAACTTTTCCAATAACCAACAGCGGACAGTAAAAACATATTTTTCATGTGTTAAATAGACAATTGCTCCTAGCTTCTGCCTGAGAGCAAACACCTTACTGTTGGCACAATAAAAAATCTAATTCTACATTGTCATTAGAACTCAGAGCCAATCACATAGAAGTGTTTAATGAGTAGCCAACACTGATTCTTGCCATTGTCTCCTTAAACTTTACAGAATATATTAAATATCTGCTATAGGAAAGGGAAATGTATGCTCAATAGTTCAGAAAAAGCTGGATATATTATAAATTTTCAGGAAATTTGTTCAAAATTTCACTGAGCCCAGGCGCACCTCTCTATGATTTGAAGTTCAGAGAAATCTTTGACAATGTTAACAATGCCAATTACTCTAGTCATTTCTTTACAATTGTTATTTTTACTTACTTTCAATCTGTCTAAATTTTTATAAAATTGAGAAATAGAAAGATATATTGCTCTTATTTTGATAACATTATTCTCTTTAATATGGAAACTAATTTATTTTCCAAAACAAACAAAAAAATTTTACATGTGAGGAGGGAACATACATAAATTCTTAATATGTTGAAAACAATAAGCATGTTCATAAATTGTGGTAGATTGAGTTGAAGTTCAAAAATAAAGAGAAAATAGGCCAGTGATCTAGATCCGTTTACCAAGGCACCAGGAAGTTTAATGCAAAAGAGAGACAGGAAGACTACATTTACCTTACTGAAATTACTTTTCTCACTAAGGAAACATTGTCATCTATTTATGTGCTGTCAATAGCAGGAAAAATCAGTATAATGTCAGATTTTGGAAGATGATCACCAAACATAGGTTTTTCCATTAAGGTGATGAAGTATGCACATTAGCTTTTAAATCAACTTATTTGATTTGAGGCTACTAGGAATACTATTTACTTTTGATAAATGCAAGATTGTCTACCATGGAAACTTTATACAATCAGCTTATCATTAGAACTCTACTAAAATTCAAATACACATATATTTCATCACAGAATAACTAAGATATTTAAAGTTGTAATAAACTAATCATAAAACTCAAATTATGCTTTGAGTTACAAGATTTTGAGCTTCAATTTATATTCTGTGAGGGTCTTCAAGTTACTACTTGTTTATTTCATGTAATAAGTATCAAGTTTAATTCCCAGGAATCATGATAGGGAGGAAGATGTATAAAGATTGATACTCATTTATGAGAATAGGCCAAAAGGGAATACCAAACACCTATGGTAATCAGGCACCTGTGTGTTTAGATCTCAATTTTAACTGGATTCCTTTAAAGCACATGGGGCTCTACATCCCCTATGCTTGCCATATTGAAGCTACATATATGGGGAAGCCATCAATATAACAGCTCAAAAAGAAATTTGCCTAAATTAACCTCAATGTTTTCTGCTTTCTCCCGGAAAGTAAAAGGAAGAGTGACAAAAAAATTTGAACACAGTTTACTTTAATTGAAATTAGCAGACCAGAAGCAGACAGGGCTTAGAAATAGATCTATCTTTACTGAGACATGAAGGACACTGGATAGTGAGGTCTGAGAGGATAGAATAGACACAGACTCTGCATCTGAGAGGAAGACTAATTCCACAGCATAACTTACTTAAATAGTTTAAGTACAGATGGTGTCTCAGACAAGCAGTGAGCACAGAAAAAGGGAAACTAACATGATGTTGATAGGTGTCCTCTGTAGGGCAGGACCATATATATTTAATTGGAATATATGGATAGGTAATACTTGTAGGTTATAGCAGACAAGTCAACATACAGAAAGAAATAAAGAAAATATTTTGGGGGCTACAGCATCCCAAACTCTATGCTAGGCTTTAGATAATACTCAAGTACTAGAGAATGTAAACTGAAAGAGTAAAGAATGAGTACAGTCCTAGGATGGGGGTCAGCAAAGATGTTCTATGAAGGGCCAGACTGTAAATACAATACTTTAGGTTTTACAGGTCATACATATTTCTATTGCAACAACTCAAATCTGCTTTTGTGCCTCAAAAGCATTTATAGACAATACATAAGTGAATGGGCATAGCTGCGTTAAAAAAAAAAAAAAAACTTTATTTACAAAAGTATGTTGTTCCCTGCTTTATAAGTGTTGGAAGTGGTTGACAGTTTATACAACAGAAACTTAAAAAAAAGAGGATAAGGACCTTATAATCAAAACTGGAGAATAAAGGAAATAGCTGAGTGTGAGGAACAAGGCCCAGTTATCATAAA
The DNA here is from genome assembly GCA_004026885.1 of Lyroderma lyra. Lineage (NCBI taxonomy): Eukaryota > Metazoa > Chordata > Mammalia > Chiroptera > Megadermatidae > Lyroderma > Lyroderma lyra. The sequence goes on along the minus strand of PVJL010004748.1, from coordinate 1,431 downwards.
TTAGATAAATGCTGACACAGCAAAAAGGGTAATGTGATAGTCCCAGAATATTGGCTTGTAGCTATGGAAACTCTTTTGTCCTGTGGTCAGATAAGTTTTAGAGTTTAGTGCAATGCTGAGCCAGCAGTTTTGCAAAGTCAAGACTCACAGCATTTAGGAGAGAGAAATCAAACACTTTCAACTAGTCAAGTTCTGCTAGAAAGAGCCTGTGATAGCTCCCTGAATTATTTAATTTGTTTGTTGCCCAGATTTTACTGAGCATCGGTATTTTTGTCCCTTAGGAAAGTACAGTATAACTGCTGTTATTGCTGATGGGACAAAAATTGTAGACCTAAGAACTGAATCCAAATCAGTGGTCAATTTATTTATCACTCTGCTGTATTTAAAATGAAAATAATACTAATCCCTGAGCTTAATCTTTCCTTTTTATTTATTCAGTTTTAATTTTTTTTAATTTTTAGACTTATTGGGGTGACATTGGTTAACAAGAATTACATGGGTTCCAGGTGTACAATTCTACAGTGCATCATCTATGTATTGCATTATATGTTCATCACCCAGTATCAGTTCTCTTTTTATCACCATATATTTGGCTTTCTCTCCCTCCTTTCTCACCCCTCTCTTTGCACCCTCTCCCTCCCCACTTGCCCCCAGGTTACCACTAAACTTGACTGTGCCCATGAGGTTTTTGTTTTGTTTTGTTTTTGTTGCTTTCAGTTTTATATTCCACATATGAGTGAAGTCATATACTTCTTGGGCTTTATGCCACTAAATTTAACAACCTAGAGTAAATGGACAAATTTCTAGAAACATAGAGTTTACCTAGACTGAACCAAGAAGAACTGGATAATCTAAATAGACCAATACAGGAGAGAAGACAAGATGGCGACTGGAGAGGAGGTTCCTAAAGCCTCTCCCAGAAAACACAATTGAACGGCCGTCCAGGAGCCAAGAAAGCGGACCCTGAGTGACAAACCGGCTGCTGAGAAATCCACAAATAGCAAGTAAACCTGAAGGCTGGCGAGAAAGGGGCGAGTCGAAGAGAGGGAAGGGAGCAGAGATGGACCACATGGGACGTGATCCCTGCTGACTATTCGGAGCTGCGCAGTTTGGGGGAGGGGAGAGAGACTGGGGAGCTGGGGACTGAAGGAGTTTGGGAGCCAGCCTCTGGAACTTTTGAGTGGTAGAAGGGCTGAGCAAGGACTCTGAACTGCAAAGATAACACCCCAGCACTAAGCCCCCTGGAGACCTACACAGGGCTGCAGTTCCTGTTCCCAGCCTGCTGCAAAGGCGACCCTGCTGTCTCAGGCCAGGCCCACAGCTTTGGACTTATGGAGCGGGCACTTCCTCGTGCACCCCAGAGTTCCGAAAGCAGTGTGAGCCTTTAGACAGCCAGGTACTGAATCAGGACTGGGAAGACTGATTTTCCCC